>CAUOFW020004923.1:0-29210 GCA_963454935.2 Ilex paraguariensis | reverse complement strand
ATCTGATTCTCAAGTCTCGGTGCAGGCGGTGCTGGGTAAGGCAGAGGTGCCATGGAGATTGAGGGGTATTTTGGAGAAGATTGGGGGATTATTTGTGAGTATGAGTGTACAGATTCAACACGTATACAGAGAGGTGAATGGGGTAGCGGATTTTTTGGCATCCTTTGCAGTACATTCTGGGAGATCCTCTGATTTTCTATCAGTGGAGTTTTACTACTTGCTGGAAGAATGCTATTACAATGGGATCAGAGTATGCTGCATAGTGCTAGGATGTAAAGGGTTATTACTAAGGGCCCATTGCCTTTGTAATTGACCTTTCTGGCGCAGTAGCTGTACAGGGTGAGGCTCAGGAGTGCAACAGCCATACAGGATATTTTTAACTATTTTCTGTAACAGTTTTCTATTTTTTTTATTCTTGTAATTTTTTAGGCTTATTCAATAAGATTTTCTCTTTCTTTTTTTTTTTTAAAAAAAAGGATACTAAATAAAAAAACAATTTTGTTCCATAAATACCCTCTAACATTTGTATAATACTAGATTCATCCAGTCTTCTTCGTGACATTTTGTCCAACAAAGAATCACGTGGTTATTTATTATGGTTAATTACAAATTACCCCCCTCAACTATTTATTTATTATCTTCTCCAAATAAATGTAAATCAATAAACTGCTCTTAACAATTTATTTACAATTTTTTCCTGAACTACTTACACGTGGTGGTTTATTGTTCATTAAGGAATAAAATAAAATTATACTGATAATTTAGTTGATATGTATAGATTGTTGATTGTCTTTCAAAATACAAACATTAGCAAAAGCGGGCTTGACCATGTATTTTAACACATAATATACGAAAGATATGGGGCAATTTGGTGCAGCAGATGGGTTGTGAGAAAATTCCTAGATTGCTAGGTTCTTGGTAACCTTGCACACATGATATGAATTTTGTGAGAACTTAATTTTTTTATGCACATTTCGGTGAATGGACTGATTGGTTCTGGTTTGACATTTTAGTTTGTTGGGTATGTGGTTGTTGGCTCAACAAAGATTCTAGATAGTTATCTTCTGTCAATTCACTCAATTGTGTTGTTATGAGGCTTTGGTGCTAAAACAAACAGTTTGATGATTAACATATGTACCATAAGAAATGGTTCATATTTTTGTTGATGTATTTATGGGTAAATACATATGAAAATGTCAAAGCCAAGGTCATCACACAAGGATATGTTGAAGTGACAATGTTCTTGTACATGCCAAGAGTAGTTAAAAACTTCCCTTACAATGCCAATGAAGGTCAAACATCTTTTTAAACCAATCTCCTCTATGATGGTTGGAGAAAATAGGAAAAATATGGTCATGAAATGGGAGATATCGGGGCTAGGCATTCACTATCATGTCAGTCGTTTGGGTTTTGGTGGGTCAACTCTAATTTGGTTGCTTGTTAAAGACTATATGGATGTGAACTTCTATCTGGATCTTTTTTGAACTATTTCTTGGATTATGGATAGTTTTATTACAAACTTTTTTTCTTTTTGTGTACAGTTTTTATTCATTTTTTGTATTGAAGTGGTTAAATGTCATACCATTATAGAAAGAATCATGCACACAAACTGCCTTACAATTTGGATTTTATTCTTGAAAATTTGGTCTATTCTTATCAGATTTCCATTTTGGTTGTGATTAGAATGTTTGATCTGTATTCTTGAAAATTTACTTTTGTCTATGCTGTTTATAAGTTTCCCTTTTGGGTTGTGATTGGGGGCATTGTTTTTAGGATATAAGCTAAAATTTTCTTATTTCTTATTGACACTTAAATACTGGCTATGCCGCCAATTTTATCTATTATAATTTTGTTTACTGTTGACATGCCATCAATTTTAACTTGGGGAATGGAATTGAGTGTAAAATTTAAGAAATGAAAAATTTATGAATCTATTTTTGTGTTGATTTTGTTTTTTCAATTTTGGGTGGATAGTTTGCAATTTTAGGTGTATTCTTTTCAATTTAGGAATTAAATTTCAATTTTAATGCCAGTTAGAATGTTTTTGCAATTAAGAATTCTTTTTACTTAATTACAGTGAATTTATGATGGGTGTTGCTCGGTGCTAATAATACTATGCATGTAAGGTGTTTGATAAGATGAGTTATTGTAATATATGTGGTTATGATGTATGATGGGTTTTGAGAGTGGTTGCTATGGAATGTGATGAGTGCTGACATGTGGAACAATCTTTGGGTGCAATGTTTATACGTGTCTTGCGTATTGCATCTAGCTAAGATTGGTTGTGGTGGCCATTACTAACTTGGTAAAGAGTGGTGAATTTTTTTATTTTGGTTCCACCACTTGAGTGGTGCCAAACCTTAATCCAAATGTAGGCCCATGATCAGAATTTGCATGATTTGTTTTTACAAGGTTAGGTTATGAATTTGCATTATTTATGTTGGGAATTGTTATAGTTGGGTACTATTTGTAAACAAAGCTATAAGAGCGGCATGTTTGGATTAGGCTCTGAAGATTTTTATTATTGTAAGCCCCTCCCTTCTTTGATTTCTTTCCACTACAGTTAAATACTCTTGATGGATTGAATTGATTTAAATTCCCATTATAGATTCATTGAGTTGGAGTTGCTTTATTTTTTTTCTTCCTTTATGGAACATGTGAATTTGCAGAGGTGACATATGTTTGTTTTGTTGTTGTTCCTCATAACATGGAATTTGCTTATATTAATCCTAAAAAATTTGGTGCTTCAAAAAAAAAAATTATTTGTTGGTCAAGTTTCATTACTTATAAAAATAAACAATCTGCCAATTAAAATTGATAAAGAACTTCATTTCTTCCTCCATTCTCGTTCACTTGTAAACTTTAAACTTTTGCTCTGCTTTCCCTTCTCTTTCCCCTAACTAGTCACGATGTTTAAGAGTGATTGAGTGAGTGTAGTCTAATTTGCGTGTTGGAGTCTTAATACTTGAGGTATTAATTGATAGGAGCAGATTAAAGGTAACTTAAGAGGGACACAAAAGTTTCTATCGAAATTGGTGAGTTAGATTTTTCTAGTTTTCATAATACTTTTGAGAGGTTTAGATCTTCATTATCCTTTTTGTTGTCAATCTATTAGCAATCTTTATAGATTACATTCTTAGGTGCCAACTATTTTATGTACTTAATTAATGTGCTCCTTCCTTAATATTGATGTCTTCTAAACCATTTTAACGAGACAGTATAACATTTTTCATTCAATTCAAATCAAGTGGCCTTATTTCCTTGTGATGACACCATGCAACATTTTGCATAGTTTTTTTTTTGACAATCAGACATCATATATATATATCATTAAGTAGGGAAGTTTTGGTTACAGTCAGCCAAAAGAAAAGCCTTGAGCTCCCTAGGGGGGAGCCAATCAAATTCAACGAGAGAGAATTGTTTAATTTAGCGGCTGCCACCCAGTGAGCAGCCTTGTTATGTGCCCTAGGCTTGTAAAAAAGGTAAGATTATGTACCCTAGCTAAATGTCAAATATCACTAATTATAACACTAATCTCCCACAACGGAATGTCTTCATTGGAGCTGAGTTTGATGATGCTCCGACAATCATTCAGAATTATTGCATTAGTGGACAGTTGGGCCTCAGCAAGGATATATGCCTGTCTAACAGCTTCAGCTTAAGCTAGTAAGCTTGAACATTTCGCATAGTTCGTTGGTCATCTTTAACTAGCAATTTTTCTATCATAGTATGCGATATCTACAAGGAGACTTACACTTTTACACTTCCAACTAGGATAAATTCAAGAAACAATGATATACGAATTTAATATAAATATTTCAATCTTCACATGATCAAATGACATGGTTTACGTTCAACGCACGTGTGCACCAACTAGTATAACAAAAAATGAAAGAAGAACTGAGCATGAAGAAGCAGTAAAATCCTCCTATGTTTCTTTTAATAAAAAAGGCCAAGCATTCCAAATTGACTCAATTAGCAATCGTAGCCAACTAATCCAAGCATGAAACGTGAATGTCTTCCCATTTTATGTAGATATATTGATAGTTAATAGAGAAAATTTACTAACTCAAGAGGATGTTTTATTATGCATAAGAGGTTGGCTTATATAGCCATACAACAACTTGAAATCCACAAAAAAAAATAAAGCAGAAGGATAGCACATGTATGCTACAGATCAGATCAATCAAACTCTTCTATCCTAACAAACCACTAACTGTTTCCCTAATAACAAGGGATTATTAAAAACCAAATTGACCAACTCAACTACATCATAAACATATAGTAAATCTAACACCCTCCCGTAAATTGATGTTGCACACAAAACATCAGTTTATCTTCGATTCAGATCACACACCAAGTAGACCCCGTAATCTCACAAATGTCTCAAGCTTCAATGGTTTTTTAAATATGTCTGCAATTTGCTTTGAACTCTGACAATATATTAACTCAAATGTACCTTCCTTTGTGAGCTCACGAAGAAAATGGAACCTGATATCAATGTGTTTGCTTCTACCATATAGTACTGGATTTTTTGAAAGTTGAATAGCAGAACTGTTGTCACAATGAATTGTCGTAGGACCACGTGGAACATACTTCAAATTTTCAAGCAATCTCCTTAGCCATATAGCTTGACACGCACAAGATGCAGCTGGAATATTTTCGACTTTTGTAGTTAACAAGGAGACTACCGACTATTTTTTAGAAGACCACGATATTGCTCCAGAATTGAGGAAAAACACATAGCCGGATGTGCTTTTCCTATCCTCCAAGTCCCCTGCATAATCACTATCACTATATCCAACCAATCTGTTACCCTTCTCCCTTTTATAAAGAATCCCAAAGTTGCTAGTACCTTTTACATAAAGAAGAACTCTTTTAGCAGCTTCAAAGTGTAGCGTGGTCGGTTCTTCTATGAATTGGCTTAGAAGGCTGGTGACATACATTATATCTGGCCTCGTTGCAGATAAGTACATGAGGCTACCGATTATCTGTTTGTACAAGGTGGTGTCAATTCTTTCTCCTCCAGCATCTTTTGTGAGGTGTGACAGCCAGGAACAATAGGATTATGGACATGATTGCACCCTTCCATCTGAAACCTTTTAAAAACATCTTGGACGTTTTTCTTTTGACAAATAAAAATCCCATTCAAGGTTTGGGCTACCTCGATGCCCAAAAAATAGGACATTCTGCCCAAATCAGTCGTGTCAAATTCCTTCATCATGGAATTTTTAAATTCCAAGAACATGTCTTCATTATTTCTGGTAAAAATCAAATCATCTATGTATAGACAAACTATGAGAATTTTACCTCCCTCCCTGATTTGGACGAATAAGGTTTGCTCAAATGGGCATTTCTTGAAGCCAATTTTGAGAAAGAAAGCCTCGATGCGACTATACCGTGCTCGTGGGGATTGTTTTAGGCCATATAATGTCTTTCTTAAGTTGTATAATTTGTGCTCATTCCTCGACTGGATGTACCCTGGAGGTTGGTCAATGAAAACTGGTTTCGTGAGCTCACCATGAAGAAAAGCGGATTTCACATCAAGTTGAAAAATGATCCAGCAATTTTGAGCTGCGAGAGACACCACCAACGGATGGTATCAAGACAGGCAACTAGGGCAAAGACCTTCGAATAATCAATTCCATGTTCTTGTGTGTAACCCTTTGCCACTAGCCGTGCCTTGTGTTTATCAATTTCGCCTTTTTCATTGAGCTTTGTTTTGTATATCCATTTGACACCCACTGTCTTTTCTCCGTGAGGTAAATCTGTAAGTTCCCATGTGTCATTTTTCTCAATGGACTCTATCTCGACATCCATGGCTTGCTTCCATATGGGTGATCGAACTGCCTCAACGAAAGAGATAGGATTGCTGCCAACAAACAAAGCCAACTATGCAAAGGAGTCATCATCTGATAACTCATCTCCACTCACATAATCTATCAACCTGGCTGGCCGCCGTGCTAGTCGTTTGCGTGAGGAATGTGGCTGATTTTTAGTGTGTAGAGGTGGTGGTGCTGCGTTGGAAGGAGGTGTCAACATACCCACCTGTGCTGCAGACGTGTCACAGGTGGCACCCACTTGTGTTGCGGTGCCCATGTGTGGCTGATCAACTGTATTAGTGCTACCTCCCTCCAATATTTCACTGGTTTGTTTACTAGCAATTACGCCAGTATCGTCTACAGCATCTAAAGAGCTTTCAAGATCAGGTGTGACATTATGCCAATCCCATGTTTGTCCTTTTGCAAATCGAACGTCACAACTAATGATGAGTTTCTTTGTGATGGGGTTATACATGCGGAAAGCCTTTGACTCTTCACTGATGCCCAGAAAGATGTAGCGCTCGCTTTGGCATCCAACTTTGTTCTGATTGAAAATGGTATATGTGTATAGCCTATGCAACCAAAAATTTTAAAGTGAGCTACAGAAGGCTTACGGTTAGACCAAGCTTCTTCGGGAGCATGGCTTTGATAGCAAAGGTGGGACTTCGATTCAGAATATGCACACTCCAATTGACAGCTTCGAGCCAAAAAGTTTTTGGGAGATTTTATCTTGCCATCATGCTACGCACCATATTGAGAATAATGCGATTTTTCCTCTCGGCTACGCCATTCTATTGAGGCGTGTAGGCTACAGTGAGTTGACGTTGAATGCCATGTTGCTCACAATATGTCACGAATGCCCATGAATTAAACTCACCACCATGGTCGGTGCGAAGACATTATGGAATAGCCTGTCATCTTCTCTACTTTGGATTTAAAGCTTTGAAAGGCAGTAAAAGCTTCAGATTTTTCATGTAAAAGATAAACCCACGTTTTGCGACTTTAATCATCAATGAAGGTAAGAAAGTACCTCTTCCCACTTGATGAAGCTGGGTTGATAGGTCCACATAAATTGGAGTGAACTAACTCCAAGATATGTTCATCTCGCCATGCTGGAGCAGTGGGAAAAGAGTCACAAGGCTGCTTGCCTATAGTGCATTCATCACATATGTCAGTTTGAAGCTGAATAGGAGGTAGACCAATGACCATGTTCTTCTAACATAGAGTTTTCAGCCCACTGAAATTCAAGTGTCCATATCGGCAATGCCACAACCAATATTGGAATATTGGAATGTAAAACACATCTGTCAGTTTACACACATGCTTATCAAAATGTATGTATATGTTTCCTTTGCCCATCACGACAACGGTAGAATTATCTCTCAACTTGACATGTTCTTGAAATGCTTCATTTAATTTAGAGAATAGAGATTTGTTACCGCTCATGTGATTGCTAAAAACAGAATCCAAGTACCAGATTTCTGAGTTAGTTGCCTCCTCCTTCTGAACGTATGCCATCAAGAGCACCTCCTCAGATTCAGCAAATTTTGTTTCTTCATTTCTAGAGATGTCGGGGCACTCATATTGATAGTGACCACGTTTATGACACCGAAAGCATTCTACATTGGATTTGTCTCACGTACCTTCTTGTTTTGAGCTTGTGTATCACGCCAACAACCTCATCCACGTCCATAGCCTCTCCCACGGCCACGACCTCATCCATATAGGGAGGTAATCTCCCGTCGAGTGTCTTCACCAAGTGAAGCTTTCAATAATTTTTCTTCAACAACAAAGCTAGCCAATCTTTGTTCATGGACCAATAAAGAGCTTTGTAAGTCATCAACGGAGAGAGTGGTAACATCTCGAAATTTTTCGATGGAGCATACAACATAAGCGAACTTAGAGGTCATGGAGTGAAGAATTTTTTCCACAACCACCACATCCTCCATTCTTTCGCCATGAAGTCTCATTTTGTTCGCAATCACCAATGTTCGCCCAAAATATTCATCAACAGTTTCTCCTTCCTTCATTGCAAGAATTTCAAACTCTCTGCGAAGAGCTTGTAATTGAGCGCGTTTGACATAGGTTGTCCCTGAAAAACTTCTGTTTCAGTGAGTCCCAAATATCTTTTGCAGTATCTTTCTTGAGGATGGTTTCGAGAGTGACACGATCTATAGCCCGGAAGAGATAATTTTTGACTTTTAGGTCTTTCAGCTTCAATTCATCTAGCTCAACATAGCCAGTTTCTACCAGCCCCCACTATTCCTTAGATTGCAGGAAATTCTCCATCAACATGCTCCAATGGTAATAGTGACCATCGAAGCGAGGGATGGCTGGCTGCACAAAATTCCCTTCGGTTGTCATCTTCCTTGGTGCTGCAAGATCCTCAAAGATTGCTGCTTTAATTTTGTCAGGCCCAGTGGGGGCTCTGATACCACGTGTAGATATATCGATAGTTAACAGAGAAAATTTACTAACTCAAGAGGATGTTTTATTATGTATAAGAGGTTGGCATATATAGTCATACAACAACTTGAAATCCACAAAAAAAAAAAAAACAGAAAGAGAACACTTGTATGCTACAGATCTGGTCGAACTCTTTTATCATAACGAACCACTATATGTGTTCCTAATAACAAGGGATTATTAACAACCAAATTGACTAACTCAACTGCATCATTGTGCGTGCTGGATCTTGCACAATATAAATACGAGAACAGATCTCTCCCTTGGTGAACTCGAGTGAGTCAGTCGAGTGGTCAACCCCGCTACTTGGAACAGCCTGTGAGGTCCGGTGGTAACCTGGAACGGTAATGGGAGACCCTTGTGGATTAACGGAACGATCCAGTAAGGCTGAAGAAAGGTTCCTGGAACAAAGAAGAACAAGTTAGAAGGGCGCCGGAGTGTTTTCCGGTGTATCCCCTCCGACGATCAAGTCAGTTTTTGAGAGAGAGGAAGAAGAAAACACTGAGTATAATTTGTAGCAAAGGTTTCACCTTGTTTTTCTTGCCTTTTGTGAGGAGTATTTATACCTCAAATACTCATGATTGCTGTCAATGTGGTCAGTAGGTGATCATTAGATACAGGCAACGTGCGCACTGATTCCTACGAGGAATGTCTTCTCTTTTAACTGCTTGGGACCCCGAGCAATCAAGACTGTGTCATCGGTCTGCCGACGGTTCAATGAACTCCTCTCGGCAAGGATATAATAAATGCCCAGCCTTAGAGACATTTATTATCTTTCACTTTCGAGCCTTACCGCATTAAATGCTGTCTCATCAAAGGAATGATATAATTAAATGCTTGCTTTCCCAAGTCGTATGTCAGCAAGGGCATCCGGTCTTTCTGTCTCTGATGTAACACAATATGTCACGCGTTCATTCCCCATTGGTTGTGTCCCCTGCCCTCTGTGCCTTCTGACACCAATTGCGTAAGACGAGGTCATGATAGCTAACCTAGTCTAGCGTAGGCTAATGACCTGTACATCAATAGTCTCTGCTGGAGCAAAGAACGGTATCCTAGACGAGAGGGGTACATCTCGGTACCGAGGAAGAGGTACATCTCAGACCCGAGGAAGAGGTACATCTCGGAGCCGAGAGGGGGAGGCCTAGCGACCGATGTACAATATCAGACCGAGAGGTACGTGTCGGTACATAAAAACGTACTGGATGCCACTTGATCCCTATGCTAAGTACCTCGGGGGAGAGGGAACTTGTGAACCGATGGATACATGATCTCGGTAACAAGGATTAGTGACACCGAGGACACGTGTCTTCATCTTGGAGTATTTCGGAAATGTCCCATCAATCATAAACATATAGTAAATCTAACATTTTATTCCAATACCTCAAGGAACATATAATCCCAATGGAAGGCAGACAAATTCAGACATGCAGATACACACGTCACACAGACAGAGATTGAGGAGAGGAAGCACCACTGTTTGTTCTTGCCCGATTTGTGAAAACGCAGGGGAGAGAGAGGGGGAGTGACGGCTGGGAATAGGGAAGCATGTGGGTTGTGAAGAAGACAGAGAGAGACAGAGGTACAGAGGGACGGGTGGGAAGTTTTGGCCAGCAGAATCCCACTTGAATAAAATGACGCTATATGTATTATCTTCTTCAATCTGAGTTCCAAGTTCGATCGGTAACCGTTTATATAGTGGCTGACAACTTGAAAACCCAATGAATTTGGTGTAGGCCTCGGACAACATTTTCACAAACCCAAAAGCAACCAAAGTTTGATTTGTATATTTCTTCTTCACCATCGTAACATCCATTGCACAAAAATGGATTACTATCTCAAAATTGTTGTATACATATGGGTGGGACAAGAAATCAAAGTAGAAGACACAATAAAAATTAAAAAAAAATATAGAAAAAGGTCGTTAGGCTATCTTCGAGATAATATTTTTCCTACTATGATGCAGGTCTAATATTTAATACTATCAAAGACCATATTTCTTACTAGTCTTGGAACTTGAACTCAACCCGAATAAACTTTGAAAATTAATCTCAAGAAAATATGATAATAGAGATAAAAAATTAACAAGTGACTTCATTATGACTTCTACAATTTTTTTTTTTTTATTTGAGGAAGGGAAGTAGGGAAGGAGGCTTAAACCTTTGATCTTGATAAAACAAAACCTTCACAAGACAAGGAGTACCATTGAACCAAAGACCCGTTGATATTATGACTTCTACTATTAGCCAATGATAAGAACCCTATATTTATAGAATTCCATATACTTCTTTAGAAGGGTTGTGCCTCTTCAATTAAATGTCAATAGATACTTTTATCTGGAAAGTTGTAACTCTTGTCTTTAAGAGTCACTTTAATCACTAATAAAAAAATAAATATATAATTTATCATTATTAGTAAATATTGGTATATATCCATATATATACATTCATTGTCTTCAATGTGTTTTCTTTACTTGGGGAAAAAACTCGATATGGTTCTATTTATTATTATTTTTAATTTTTTCACGTGTTACACGTGATGTAGTGCTAATTAATAGTATGGGTATAGAAATTATAAACTTATATATGCATTTGCATAAAATTTACTATTATGTTTAATTATTATTGTTGTAAAAAAATAATAATCTCATTATAAAAATTATAAACGTGTATATACCTATGCATACTATTATACATACAATTAAACTTAGAGAAACCCAACAAAAGAAAAGTCAAACAAGTAAAATGTAAAAGAACAGGCTACTTAAAATGGATCGTAAGAATTTCGCTATTTAATTTCTTTGCATATTTTCTACTTCTTTGGAAATATTGTGATTTTTTTTTTTTTTTTTTTTGACAACAGACCATGATGCCCCATCCAACATGGCAGCATTGAAAGATTAATTTTGTGAGAAATTTAAAACCTAAGTGTTATGAGTTATAGATAGATAGATAGACATAGAATTGGAGCAATAGAAAAATGGGTGACACTATTATGTATAGGAGCAAAAAATTACATACATTATTTTCTAAGGGGGTTGTCACGGCCCTTAAGATACTATGATACTTTAAATGATTAGTAACAACTAACTCCCGATGTACACGCTATTAAAGAATTTATTAAACTTAGCGTGAGTCAACATATTTCACAGACAAAATGCTCAAAATATTCATATGGAATCCATGAGAGGCCCAACCTTTTTTTTTTATGCCAACTATTCCTAGCTCTTTGACATTGTCTATACCGGACACAAAAATACTACCTCGAGTCACCACAAACACCAAATCACCACCACAGATCACAACCACTTCCACCACCTGAACCCACCCCAATTTTAACTAAAGATAATGAATCTCTCACAAAGTCTACCGAACACACTTCACAACAGAGGAAGAAGGATCATCACCACTTTACAGATTAAAATGTGGTGATATGCCATGTAATATTTTGATGTTACAAACCATACGCCCATTTTCCTAGCATTCCTAATGTTGTAACTTTGGAAAGAGAAGGGGCTAAGAGAAATGCGAAAAACACCTAAGTAGAAAAAATAAATAATGATTCAGTCAAGATAAACTTTGATATCAATGCCATTATCAATGAGCGACTGAACGACTGCTCTGATTTTCCCTTCAAACTTGTCCCTCTCCCTCGGAGTATAAGCCGCTGTGTAGGCATCAGCTTCTCTTGCCCTCTCAGCTAAAATCCGGCCTACGGCCAAACAAGCAGGTATATCTGATCGCGATTTTAGCACAGCCTTGATATCTTTGGAGTTAGTACCAGCAACTGCAACCTGCTTGCTTGTTACCCTGTGGGTGATTGAGGCCGACACAAAACGCTTTGAGATGAACACGTCAAGTGTAAATGGTTCCACATAAGCTACTGTTCTTTGCTTGAATGATAAGTGCTTGTCTGGATTTTTAGATTTCTTCTCCTTCTTGTAAGTGTATGGTCGACTATTGTCATCGTCGAGGAAGTCCTCTATGCCAAAAAAACTTCTTGGTGCAAAACAAGGCTGTGAGTTCATAGAAAGCCAAAACTAAGAACAATGCAAAAATAAGCTGTGAAAACTCAAGTAGGCTTAAAGTCACAAAGAAATTTAAACAAAACATTACTAATTAAATCACGATCCCATCTTACATATATTGCAATAATCAGGGAGGAAAGATTAACAACGTGCTTTACTTTTGACTCGTCACAAAGTTTCTTCTTTTGCACTCAAATTCCAGTATTTTGGTAATTTTGATTTTCAGGAATTCTGCTACATTGTTGACATTTATTTTTTTTGGCTTTTCCTCCAACATTGACACCACAACAAATAGAGCTACAAACTGTCTAACAAATGAGAGTTCGTAAATAGGATACTAAAAAACAGTCAAAGGCCTGTTCCATTAAAACCTGATACTAAAAAGCAATATTTGGATGATCTGAAATACATGTAAGCTACCTTCGGAAAAAATGAAAGACATGTAAGCTCCATAGACCCAACCATTTTCCAACAACGTACCACAGTCAGGTACATGATCACTTATTAACCATTGGAACACTCTTGCCAGAACAACATGGGATTTTGAACCTTTTTTTTTAATGAAGTCACACAAGCTAGATAGGTCGTGGGCTTGGCCCTTTTGGAGGTGGTGTGGGCGCTTGGGTTTATTATCCTTCTGGGCACTCTTGTGATCTGTTGTTGATGTTGGGTAATTAAAAATTGTGTGCTTTCTACCTTGTGTGACTTCCTTAAAAAAAAGGTACATGGTCTCTTAAAATAGGATAAAGATGTCACAGAAGATCCACAGATGTAATTTGCAAGAAGCCCTTGTCGGCTATGTGGGTAGCAGGTTGGCAAGGGGCTTAACAGTATCCTAAGATTGTAGATGCAATTTCTCTCCATTCATTAGGATCGATAAACAGTTATTTTATCACCTAGAGTGTAATTGAAGCACTGCAGACTTTAGGTAATCAGACGACATATATCCATTTAAAATTCATGCAAACATGTGAAAAATCTTAGCCACTTGAACCCAAGGTTGTGTTTAAGTCCTTCAAGGTTTTTGAAGATGTAATGTAGGGAGATGTATTTTTCGAACAAATAAACTAATCCACTTGTGGAGGAATTACAAACTGCTTTTAAGAAAGAGAATCAACCACCATAGTCATGACTAAGTGAAATTTACATAGCTACAAGAACACTAGCTAAGACCTCGGCCAAGTAAAGTGTAGTGGAGATTTCTTTTCCAATCAAAACTAAACTAATCCACTGTTCAAAGAATTACAAAGTGCTTTTAAGACAGAGAATCAATCATCATACTCATGACCATGCGAAATATATATAGCTATCAAGAACACTAACGAAGACTTATGCCACTGGCCTCATGAAGTAGGTTTCTCTTTTAAGTTTGAAAAAAAAAATGCATGGCATTTCATCCATGACTTACTTATTCATGATCATACATCGAAATACTTCAGCCCCCCTTGAGCACCTCCAAATCTACAGAATAAAAGCGAAAACCATTTCATTAACTGGTCCAAATCATTTCCTCATATATTGCAACTCAGATCTGGTTGCAATAGCCATTCGACAACGGCCTAGTTAGTTGAAACCCTAATATCTTCATCTACCAAATTACTTTCTCATGGAGTTTTCAAATAAGCAGTCAAAGTTGAACCATTACCAAATACAAATCAAGTATCTAATACTGATTTCCAACCAACCAAGCAACTAATAGAGATCTTCAACAATGAGCACCATTTCGGAATATTTCGATTGCATAATCAAACAAATCTTTCTTCTTGTTTCCAGATTGACTTAAGGTCTGGAGCATTTTTATCAAAATTTTCACTGTGTGGGATAACTTTCCTGGCAGTCTCACAATAATTGTTAATTTACTAAGAATGCACCTTTACATGCTAAGGGCTCAGAAAGCCAATATGACTATCCAGGAAAGCCATAGACAGATAGAATACTCTCCTCATAAGTCTCTACACTGCCATTAATGATTAACCCTCCAGCAAACTCTATTCCTATACATGGTGTTGAATCCAATGTCACTGAAATTTGAGGTTCACCAAACTCAACACTACTACATTAAGCTGACTTCTACACCAACATTCACCATACCTGCCTTTTTATAATAGTTAATAATTCATCAACCATGTTAATTCTCTCCAGACTCGGCTATTTTCTGAAAAATTTCAGCATTTCACTCTTATCATCTCCCAGCCCATTTCTTCTTTGACCCGAGGGGACCATTGCCAACAGAAGTATAAAAGGAAATTCATATCCTAAATAAGGGGGCAAAATGTAGTAAATAAATCTCAAAGTAAATACCGAAAACTCTTCCACCAAATTAACGGAAAGCCATACAGATTGCAGGAGTACTAGCATACTATTGCATAAATGATGTTACACAGGCTGACTCCTCATTTGATCACCCAATTGGGACTGATATGGAAATCAAAACAATTCATTTTTAAAAGAAATGGACAAATATGCTGTATTAGTTTCAAAATTGCTGCTGCCACGTTGGTTGTAGAATAGAAGAATTAAACATCCAAAGTGTACCTGTCCAGAGTGGAAGCCAGTTGCGGGTGCATACAAACAAAGCCTGATTTTCCCACCTCCGTGGGTACATAAGTTGCGATACACTTGCTTCAACATGACTCCACAAACCCAAATTCTATAAATAAGCAAAGCGTACAACAGTCAGTTGGTCTAATTCACTGCTGAACAAATATATTACAAAGAACGCACCTCCAGGTATAGAGTACACAGAACTTTGCATTTACCTCCTAGGCTGAAATCTAATTGTTATCATATGACATCATTGATTAAGCAAGCACATGTGCAATTTGATGGGGGAAACAGGACTATCTAATCAAGTGCATGGAAATTTTGATGTTGGCATCTCATAAAAATGGACGCAGGGAATTAAGAGAATGTAAAGCCTTCGGACACTAAAATCTTATTACCAACATGTTACATGAGGTTAGTGTCAATGAACATAGTAATAATAGAACACTCTAAATTGCAACAAAGCACATCAACTATGAAGTATGGACACTCTAAAAAAGGTGACGTATCCGTGTTGGACAAGTGTAGAACACCGACACTCTTCGGACATTCTTGGACACGTGTCCGGTACTTTTTATCCATGTCCATAATTAAATGATAAAATTTTAATTTCATAAATGTGTCTGACACTTCTTTGGTAATGTGTATGACACTTCTTTAGACTGTGTCTACCAAAGTTGTTAGTATCGTACGATACGCGATACGTATCGTACGATACGTTACGATACAGCCCTAAAACGATACGGATCGTAGTTATGTATCGTTTTTGCGTTGTATCGTCCGATACACGATACGTTTTTACGATACGATACGTATCGGTACGATACGCACGATACGTGCAATTTTTTTTTTTTTTTTTTTTTTTTTTTTTTAAAAAACGACGTCGTTTTGTGCTCTGATTTTTTTTTTAAAAAAAGACAAGTGAAGACTTGTTGGCATCCGATCACAATGATGATGATGATGATGCATTTTCAATTGAAATTGAAGATTGAGTTCAAAATGGATGTTAGAAATTTGGATTAGAAGTCTCTTTGGTGTTTAAAGTTTGAATTAGTGAACTATGGTTGTGAACTTTGCATTATAATAGTAGTGGATTATGTTGATAACTTGAATAGTTGGTGGAGTATTAATGAAATGCTATATTTTTTATGAGTGTATGACTTTTTTTCAAAGGTATATATATTTTTTTATTATTTATTTAAAATTGCATCGTATCTTACGATACACGATACGATACACGATACGATACAATATTTGTATCTTACGATACGCCTTCCGATACACGATTTGATAACTATGGTGTCTACTATTAAACAATAAACATGTGTTGACATATGTGATTTTAACGAAGCTTAAAAATTGACTATTAAGTATCTTGTACTATGAGAGAACATATAATTACCAAAACTAGACATGTTAAAGTTGTACTTAAAATATAATAACAAAAATAAAAGATACATAAAAGATTTAGAAAAGAGTAATTGAAAAAATGAAAACAATCAATTAAATTATATATATTTAGTACACATCTACAAAAAAAATTGATGATTATTGATTATTATGAAGTTAGCCTAAAAATTCACACTAGATAACTAGATATAAAATTTATTTATCATAAAATATTAATTTTTTTATGAATAATATATCATTATTAGTACATCATTATATTTGTGATATACTATATAATTTTATATATAATACACAATTATTTGTAACATGTAGTGTTATGTCTGCACAGCCGTATCATTTTTCCCAAAAAATAACACAACCTATAACATTGCGTAAGCGCTAATAAGCATAGCAAAAAAAGTGATAATTCAACTGGAACTGAAAATTCCCAAGTATATATAGAAAACCATTTTGGATTTTTAATTATTTCCCAAAATACAAAAGAAATCCTCGCATTCCTATTGAAGTAAATATAATTTCAAAGCCCCATTCCCACAAAAAAATTCAAGTGCACTCGATAGCCGATACGACTGCACTGTGCTTATATGATCAAATCCAACCAACATGGTGTCCCAGCCACCGTCACCTTATCTGTTAAGTTGGAAGTCAGACAAATCACGACTTAACTTCATGCAAACTAAGTTAATATGTTCAGAAATTACGGCTTCAGCTGGTTTCGGTCGATCAATGATAGTTAACTCAAACCGAGTCTAAGTATATTCAAACTGGAAAGGCTCGGTTCAATTAAGACCCTATCGCAAGTGCTGCCCCATCCAACTATACTTGTCTCTACGACAATAGCTCAAAAAGATCTAAAATGTAACAAAAAAAGGAGAAGATGGTTTTGGGTTTGTTTGCTCATATCAGTATGACACAATTTACAGGTAAAAAAAGGAAGCAAGAAAAATTCAAACCCTCTGTTTTCTTCACTCCGACATTTCGTCGATCACCTAGAATGCAGAGGCGTTGGGTTGGTTTCTGGTATCAGCCCGGATGAAAAGCTATACATTTGCTCAATCACCTAGTATGTATAAAAGGAAATGGATGGAAGCTACACGATTTAATAGGACAGTGGATGGCGGCCCTAATTTCATCAAATTAACAGCAAGGGTTATTAATTTGATGAATTTTTTGTGTGTATGTGTGGGTGTTCTGTACGGATGAGTGTTATGTGTATTTGCTGGGTGGGGGTTGTATGTGTGCATGATGTATCTGTGTGTGTGTGAGTCTGTTTATGTGACGGGTGTGTTTGTGTCGGTGTGTGAGTGTGTGTGCTGTGTGCTGTGTGCGTGGATGTCGAGAAGAGAAGAGAAAAAGAACAGAAGATGGGAAGAGAAGGAGATTAACCTCGGAGAAAGTCGCCGGATTTGCCGAGTCCGTTGGAGTTTCGCAGGAGTCCGATGCTGGAGAGAGACAGGAGAGAGGGAGAAGGAAAAAAATCTTGGCGCATCCCAAATTCCTATCCCAAATCGAGGGTGATCAGTACGTATCCTCAACTTTTTTAAATGGCCTTAATCCTCTTTTAATTTAGAATAAAAATTTGAATTACAAATTTAAAATACATATCGAAATTGAGCGGAATTATGGTAACTTAAATACATTTTGTTGATTTTTATGCAGGCCTATTGCTTATTGGAAGTCAGAATTGATGAAAAAGTTAGAGATAAAGATAAAGAGTAAAATAATGAAAATAGGAGAATGAAAAAAAGATTGGAGAATAGCGAAAAGAATTTGAAATAAATTGTTACTTTTAACGGTTGTTGTAGACTGTGAAAATATTGTTATATTTTAAAATTTTTTATAAAATATATAAACTTGTAAAATATATTAATTCTTTAACTTGATCCATTCAAAAAGGTCTGAAAGAATCAAATTGAGCTAAGGACTAAAAATTAAATTGGAACCTTGAGCAATTATTTTATTGGTCAAGCCCTAGGGTCAGCCTGTTATGCCTCTTCCAATTTAAAAGATCAAAGTATATGTGCATTTTCGTAACAATTGTAATTTCTACTCGCCCATGTTGTGAGTCTTCATTCATAAAACTAATTAAGTGTGACAAACTAATTATTAGATGACACGAAGTAATTAAAGGTAATATATGTGTTACCCATATTTTATGTTACCCATATTTTATGCATTTTTTTTTTAATTTATCAAAAATCATGGATAGACCGTTACAAGGTACTGTCAGAGTAAAGATGTTCAATGTTGCAACGTGGTGTCACATAATTTTTTTTATTATTAATTTTGGCATTTAATATATATTAGACATTACATATATGTTATTTCATATCATTGCTATCTACGTGCAACTGTTCAATAGTACAATCCATATAAATTACAAATATACATATATTGTCATGGCTAAATATACATTTTTTAGCAAACAGATCCGCACATCTATTTGTCTCTCTCATCTCTTACTTGAACTGCACTTTTCAGGATATAATTTATTGTTTAATTAGTATTTTTATGTTCTTCTTATTTGTTTTGTATGTTCATCGTGAAAATTGTGGTATTATATTATTGACTATTAGTATGTATTCATAATTTCTTGTTATCTTGTTATTGAATTATTTTATTATTTTTTTATGATCCTTAACTTGTTTATATATACAACGTTTACCTATTGTTTTGTTGTGTTTTATTTTCTTTGATATCAAATTTATTGATTTTTTTTATTTTAATTAGTTTTATTGTGGATCCTTTATGAGAATGAACAATTTAATTAGTTGGTGTTTTTACATTTAAATGAGAATAAAATTGAGATTGGGAGAAGTAAAAAATGTGTTTGATTTATTTTTATTTGTGGAAGAGAGATGTTTATTATATTTTTTTATTGAAGTGTTAACCATTTTTCTGTCCTTTAATAAATGTGCATGTGAGAGATGGACTGCACTTTTAGACCTAAATTTTAAATTTTCTTTTGTTGACTCAAAATTTTTTTACTAAGCCAAATTACAATGAATTTAATCTTTAAATTATAATTCATTATTGAACTCTAAAATTTGGAATCTTTTTATAAGTGCGACTAGAGCCCATGTTTTTTTTGGCTGTATTGTTGAGCCGGCCATGGAGAGATGGGACTGTGGAGAGCAGTGTTTCAAAACTCAGCCCGAACCGGTCGGTTGACCCGGTGAATCGGTGGTCTAACTGGGCTGGTTTTCATAAAAGACCGTTTATGCTTGAAAATCAGAATTAAACCGCTAAACCAATCAAAAATCGGTGAACCCGCTCAAACCGGGCAAGTTAAACTAAACCGGACGGTTTAATAAAAATAGTATAAATAACACATATTTTGCACTTTTTAGGCATTTTGTGTTTTTGCCCTTTTCTTTTGCCTAAATCGCTCCAGACTAGACCGCTTGAAACAGCCTCCACCAACGATTCCATGCTCGAGTCAAACCTCCAACCTCCAACCTCCATGCTTCAATCCAACCTCCACCAGCCCCTAGTCCACCAACAATTTTGAGTTTCCCTCTCTCTCTCTCTCAGTTTTTGCCTTTTTGTTGCCCTAAAATCTAAATCGTTCCCAAACCCCCCTCTCTGAGACTCTCAAATGCTCTCTTTGCTTCTCTCTCTCTCTCTCTGAGTCTCTGCTGCAACTACGAGTGAGCAATAAAAGCTCAAGGGTGAAGGAAGTCTACTTTACAGGCTCCTTCTTCGTTGCTTCAGGGACTCTTGCTTCAGATCTTGAAGAAACTCGAAGAAGAGGCTGCTTCAAGCTTTAGATCTCCATTGTGGTAACCAACGACAACACCCATTGACAGTGACAGATACTACTTCGTCTCTCTCTCTCTCGTTATCTTTCTTAATTGCTCTCTCCTGCGATAATAGATTTTTGATTTGTATACATTGAATCTGTAATTAAGAGCAATCATACTCTGTCTCTCTACTATTTTTATTGAATCTGTATTTTTTTATTTTTATACATTGAATCTGATTTTTGATTTGTGATTATTTTCATGCATGAATTTTTTATACATTGAATCTGAGATTTGTTTGGATGTTGTTGATGCCTTTGAAACTTGAATTTAGATATATGGTGGTGTCTTTGTTGCTATGAAATGAGATTTTGATGGGTTTATTATAATTTTTTTGCATATTTATTATTATTTATAATTATTTATTATTTATTATTATATTACCAGTTCAACCAATGACCTAACGGTTGAACCATTGACCCAGCAACCCGATTTCTTTGTCCGCGCCGAGTTTTAAAACACTGGTGGAGAGAGAGAGAATGTAACGGCAGTCGTGATAACTAATCTATACTACTATAAAATATCAACAAAAATGAAAATCTTTTGTTTGACTATAATTACCTTAATACAACTACTAATATCTATACTACCTTTTTTTATTTAATATATATATATGTGTGTGTGTGTGTATTATTATATAAATCTTTAAATGTCTTAATTCTTCATATTTATACTTAAATAACAACTATGTAAATTTATTGGCATAAAAAGTGAGTGCATCGGTTGGTATGAGCTACAACTGTGTATATTTATTGGCATAAAATTGGGTGCACCCAAAGGCTAGGCGAGAATATGAAGGTGGTCACTACTAATAGGCAATAATCTATACTAGTACAACATGTCAACAAAAGTGAAAAAAAAATATTTGTTTGACTATAATAACCTTAATACAACTACTAATATCTATATTATCCTTTTTCATTTAATTTATATAAATATATATATCTATGTGTGTGTCTGTGTATTATTATATAAATCTTTAAATGTCTTGAGTCTTCATATTCATACTTGAATAACAGCTATATATATTTATTGGCATAAAAAGTGGGTGCAACCGGAGGTAGCCCAACAAATCCAGAGACCTTAGGCGAGAATATGAAGGTGAGCCCTATTAATATGCAATAATCTATACTATTATAAAATGTCAACAAAAGTGAAAATTTTTTGTTTGACTATAATAACCTTAATACAACTACTAATGTCTATACTACCCATTTTCATTTAATTTATATATATATGTGTGTGTGTGTGTGTGTGTAGCGTTAAATAGAACTGTGGTTTGTGAGTTAGTGAATCTGATAATTTGTGCAAGAGAGGCAGAGTGATATAGAGAGATTTGCTTAATTCCTTCACGGATGTGAGAGAGTGAGAGAGAGAGAGAGAGATTATCTTTCCTTGTTATACAAGTCTAACAGTCTGCTACAACTAGTAAGTTGAGAAATTTTTTAGGTAAGTTGTTGAAATGTTAATAGACTTATCAATAAAACTTGGGCCCTCTCAAACTAGCCAATCTAAAATATATATACTTATAACTAAAAGTCTTAACAGGGGACCCCAATTAGGGGTCCTAGGCGGCCAACTAAGTGGCCTAGGCCTAGGGCCGGCTCTGGCAGGAGCGGCCCAACAAATCCAGAGACCCTAAGCGAGAATATGAAGGAGCCCACCTTCATATTAAATTTATATGAAGGTGGGCTCTATTAATAGACAATAATATATACTACTATAAAATGTCAACAAAAATGAAAAACTTTTATTTGATTATAATAACCTTAATACAATCACTAATGTCTATACTACCCTTTGTTTTATTAAATTTATATATATATATATATATATATATATATATATATATATCTGTGTGTGTGTGTATATATTATTATATAAATATTTAAATGTCTTGATTCTTCATATTCATACTTGAATAACAGTTATATATATTTATTGGCATAAAAAGTGGGTGCATCGGTTGGTTTGAGCTACAATTGTGTATATTTATTGGCACAAAAAGTGAGTGCACCCAGGGGCCTAGGTGAGAATATGAAGTTAGACCCTATTAATAGGCAATAATCTATACTATTACAAAATGTCAACAAAAGTGAAAAACTTTTGTTTGACTATAATAACCTTAATACAACTACTAATGTCTATACTATCTTTTTTTCAATTGATTTATATATATATATATATATATATCTTAGTGTATGTGTGTGTGTGTATAGATTATTATATAAATCTTTAAATCCCTTGATTCTTCATATTCATACTTGAATAATAGCTATTTATATTTATTGGCATAAAAAATGGGTGCAACCAGTGGCGGCCCAACAAATCCAGAGACCTTAGGCAAGAATATGAAGGTGGGCCCTATTAATAGGCAATAATCTATACTACTATAAAATGTCAACAAAAATGAAAAACTTTTGTTTGACTATAATAATCTTAATACAACTACTAATATCTACACTACCCTTTTTTTATTTAATTTATATATATATATATATATATATATATTTATGTGTGAGTATATATTATTACATAAATTTTTAAATGTCTTGATTTTTCATATTCATCCTTAAATAACAGCTATGTATATTTATTTGCATAAAAAGTGGGTGCATCAGTTGGTTTGAACTACAACTGTGTATATTTATTGGTATAAAAAATGGGTGAACCCAGGAGCCTAGGCGAGAATATGAAGGTGTACCCTATTAATAGCCAATAATCTAAACTATTACAAAAGGTCAACAAAAGTGAAAAACTTTTGTTTGACTATAATAACCTTAATTCAACTATTAATGTCTATATATATATATATATATTTGTGTGTGTGTGTGTGTATTATTATATAAATCTTTAAATGTTTTGATTCTTCATATTCATAATTGAATAACAGCTATATATATTTATTGACATAAAAAGTGGGTGCTGCTAGGGGCAGCCCAACAAATTCAGAGACCCTAGGCGAGAATATAAAGGTGGGCCTTATTAATAGGCAATAATCTATACTACTATAAAATTTCAACAAAAGTAAAAAAAATTTATTTGACTATAATAACCTTAATACAACTACTAATGTCTATACTACCCTTTTTCCTTTAATTTATATATGTGTGTGTGTGTGTAGCATTAAATAGAACTGTGGTTTATGAGTGAGTGAATCCGGTAATTTGTGCGAGAGAGGTGAATTGATGTAGAGAGATTTGCTTAATTCCTTCACGAACACGAGAGAAAGAGAGAGAGATTATCCTTCCTTGTTGTACAAGTCTAACAGTCTACTACAACTAGTAAGTGGAGAAATTTTCTAGGTAAGTTATTGAAGGGTTAATGGACTTATCAATAATTTGGGCCCTCTCAAACCAATCTATCTAAAATATATATACTCATAACTAAAAGTCTTAACAGAGGGTCCCAATTGGGGGCCCTAGACAGCCAACTAAGTGGCCTAGGCCTAGGATAGGCTCTAGTAGGGGCGGCCAAACAAATCTAGAGACCCTAAGAAAGAATATGAAAGTGAGCCCTATTAATAGGCAATAATTTATACTACTATAACATGTCAACAAAAGTGAAAAACTTTTATTGGATTATAATAACCTTAATACAACTAGTAATGTCTATACTACCCTTTTTTTATTTATATATATATATATATATATATATATATATATATATAAGTGTGTATATATATCTTAGTGTGTGTGTGTGTATATATTATTATATAAATCTTTAAATGTCTTGATTTTTCATATTCATACTTGAATAACAACTATGTATATCTATTGACATAAAAAGTGGGTGCAGTCAGGGACGGCCCAACAAATCCAGAGACCCTAGACGAGAATATGAATGTGGGCTCTATTAATAGGCAATAATCTATACTATTATAAAATGTCGACAAAAGTGAAAAAATTTTGTTTGACTATAATAACCTTAATACAACTACTAATGTTTATACTACCATTTTTTCATTTAATGTATATATATATATGTGTGTGTGTGTGTGTGTGTGTGTAGCGTTAAACATAACTGTGGTTTATGAGTGAGTGAATACGGTAATTTGTGCGAGAGAGACAGAGTGATGTAGAAAGATTTGCTTAATTCCTTCACGGATGTGAGAGAGAGAGAGAGATTATCCTTCCTTGTTGTATAAGTCTAAAAGTCTGGTACAGCTGGTAAATGAAGAATTTTTCTAGGTAAGTTGTTGAAGTGTTAATGGACTTATCAATAAAATTTGGGCCCTCTCAAACCAGCCTATCTAAAATATATATACCCATAACTAAAAGTCTTAATAGAGGGCCCCAATTGGGGGCCCTAAGTAGCCTAGGCCTAGGGACAGCCCTGGTGAGGGTGGCCTAACAAATCCAGAGACCCTAGGCGAGAATATGAAGGTGGGCCCTATTAATAAGCAATAATCTGTACTACTACAAAATGTCAACAAAAGTAAAAAAAAATTTATTTGACTATAATAACCTTAATACAACTACTAATGTTTATACTACCCTTTTTTTCATTTAATATATATATATATATATCTGTTTGTGTGTGTGTGTATATATATTATTATATAAATCTTTAAATGTCTTGATTTTTCATATTCATACTTAAATAACAGCTATGTATATTTATTGGCAGAAAAAGTGGCTGCAACCAGGGGCGGCCCAACAAATCTAGAGACCCTATGCGAGAATATGAAGGTGGACCCTATTAATGGGCAATAATCTATACTACTATAAAATGTCAACAAAAATAAAAAAAAATTGTTTGACTACAATAACCTTAATACAACTACTAATGTCTATACTACCCTTTTTTCATTTAATTTATATGTGTGTGTGTATGTGTAGCGTTAAACAGAACTGTGGTTTGTGAGTGAGTAAATCTGGTAATTTGTGCGAGAGAGGCAAAGTGATGTAGAGAGATTTACTTAATTTCCTTGTTATAGAAGTCTAACAGTCTGCTATAGCTGGTAAGTGGAGAAATTTTCTAGGTAAGTTGTTGAAGTGTTAATGGACTTATCAATAAAATTTGGGTCCTCTCAAACCAACTTATCTAAAATATATATACTCATAACTAAAAGTCTAAACAGGGGCCCCAGTTGGGGACCCTAGGCGGCCAACTAAGTAGCCTAGGCCTAGGGCCAGCCCTGGGTGCACCGGTAGCAATGAAAAATGAAAGGTTTTCTTTTAGTACATTTATTCAAGTTTAATGCACTAGTGACTAAATATTCAATGTGCACTGAGTATGTCATATGCACTGAATATATCATATGTTAAACTTGAAAATTGACATTTCATCTTTCCATATTTACGCTATACACAAAACCATATACATTTAAACCCTACAGGCACCTATATTAAGTATTCAACCAAGAAATATTAGTTGGAACTTCAATTGTTCCATAGCCTCAACCGTCTTAGACAATGTATCAATTCTTGCCCCTAGGTCATCATTATCTCTCAACTGGTACTTGCCCCCAGTTGATGAAGAATTTACATTCATATTCTTAGAAGGTTCTTGGGACGTAGTATCCCAAGATTGTGCATTCTTGGCTAAACGATCTAGAAAATCAAAAGTCTCATCTGATTCCTTATTCATAAAGTCACCATTACACATAATTTCTACAAACTGGTGCATTTCGAGAGTTAAACCTTCATAAAAGAAATTTAGTACATGTCAGCTTTCATATCATAATGTGGGCATGATGCAAGAAGGTCTTTAAATCTATCCCAACTTTGGTAAAAATTTTCAGACTCTTTCTGAGAAAAATTCATTATTGTCTTTTAAAAGAATTTGTACGATTTGTAGGAATTTTTTTTTCAAAATTTTTTTTTGCATCTTTGGCCATGTGCCTATAGATCTAGGCTTGAGGGAATGCACCAAAGTCTTAGCCTTTTCCTTTAATGAGAAAGAAAAGAGCTTTAACCTGATTGTATTCACATAAACAGTTTGATCATGAAATGTAGCACAAACCTCCTCAAAAATCTCTAATATGAAAGTAAGGGTTTTTAGAATCCATGCCAAGAAATTTTGGAAGCAATGCAATCATACAGGGTTTAAAAATAAAAATTTGTGGCCTATAATGGGAAAATGATGCATGAAGGTGCAATATGACGTGCAAGTTGCAAATATTCACGCAAAGTCCAACTTTGATTTACATTCAGATTATCAACATCATTCTCATCATGATTACTTATTCTGTCATCAGGATCTTCATATTCAGAGAAATTATTTGTCCTATTATTTTAGGATCTGCAGCCATTTTGTGAGGTGTATGATTTGAGTTAGATGAGTCAAATAAGTTTTCAAATAAATTATCTAAATCTTCTCTTATCAATCATCCACTCCAATCACAATGCCAAGAACTCATAAAATAATAAAAAAACAAGAATTAAAAACAAGAAACAAAAACTAATTAATTAAGAATAATAAATCAAACATAAAGAAAACAAAATGGCGAAGTTATCAGATTTGTGATGAATCATAAGTCAAGAAACTCTGTAACCATATTACAATGGTCCTTGTTTGTCTTCAACAGCGTCCTCGGCAACAACACCAAAAACTTACTACAACTTTAAATATATAAGCCCAAGTGCAGGTTGTGCAAAATGTATAGATTCGGAAGACCAATGTCGAACCCTTAGGGAATAGTGAAAACAATAGTTACCAAACTTAATTAATTAACAAATTTATGAAAACTTTTTTTTTCGCAAAGGATGTTTTAATTTATAAACCAAATTAAATTACTTAAAACAATGTATAAAATACTAGAGCATTGGTTGCATCCTCTTAAATCCATACAGTAATTATGATGACTTAGTTTTTAGATCCTAACAAGAATCAAATTGTCAATTGATCCCAGTTGAAGAATTTAACAATAAAAACATGAAAACACTATTGTTTATATCTAAAGGTTCATTTAGATAAATCGAATAATTGTTTAGCAGATGTAAGCATTTGTTGGGCTCGAAATCTACAACAAATCAAACTTAGCAGAGTAATTCTTGACCCATCCTTATATTCCTAGAGTTATAATATTATGTGAAAAAATTGTAATGAACTTAAGCAAGGAATAAGTAGTTATTTGTCTCGCAGGGAAATTTAAGAAATCAAAGTATAAGACACAACGATTCAAGAATCTTTACAAAGCAAAAAATTTAATAATAAACAAAAGCTAAATTAACAAAATACCACATATCATTAAACCAATAAGTCAACAATATTACCGTACTTCATTGAGAGGTTCTCCCCTAGCTCTACTCAAACCTCTAGCTAGACATAATGAAATTCTCCAAAAAAAAAAAATTTAAAACTAAAAAAAGGAATAATAATATATATATATATATATATATATATATATATATATCTCCCAGAACAATGATCATCCTTATATATCTTTCCCTAGCACCAGACTAATTCAAATCTAACTCTACTATCAGAATCATCATCCTTCAGTAACATGCGTCTGGACAATACAAATCCATTGTCTGGACACACTTGACAGTATACTCTAATTCATCAACATACTTCTATCTTAACATTCTGGCAACTCCATCTGGATGCATAGCACTCCCCGTCCGGACGTGCATTCCAGTAACTCCATCCTCAATTGTGGCTCTTCATCTAGCATTCCAGTAACTCCATCCTCAATTGTGGCTCTTCATCTACCATTATAATTCCCATTTTTTTTATCATGTACCAGCAAAACTAACATACTTCTTTCATTATTATTATATCATCAAACCTTTAATAAATCATTACCTTCATCACCTTTTTCCAAAACAAATGGTTAACTTTACCCATCAAATTATTACATTTTTCAATGATAATCACTCATCTTTTACTTTTACTTTCAGACACCAGTATGCATCTTAGGGTGTAAGTGATAGAATGTTTGTGGGAGCTTGGATTAGGAAGAATATTGTTTGGACTCATTTTATATTTTCCTTTAGAACTTATGTAAAAATGTTAGCACACAAACATTACTGATTATACCCAAAATATTCCTAAGGTTAAGCTCGGGATGGAACTTGAGGTCGGTACCTCCTCTTCAGCAACTGCACCTCCATAGGGATAGCACAGAAGACAGTTGGCTCCACCCAAGCACCACACATAACGTAACGGTCTTGTATTTAAGCAAAGAAGTTGTAACCGTCTCAACGATATCCATGGCAAGCACATAAAAGGCGCAACCGTTATGAGAAAAAGGCTATGATCATGCCTAGGATTAAGGCCTCTGAAGACTATAAATAAGAGGCATATCCCTCACAACAACATATAAGCATCTAGCCTAAGCAAATACCCTCTGTAATTTTCCCCTCTTTATCAATATAATCACCCGAGGAGCAAGAAACTCCTTTCAGAGTGGACTAGCCGAGCTCCCAAGCTGGTAAACCATTATAAACTCTCTTTGTGCAATCCCCCATTGCCCTTTGTTCAATTCATAAGACCCTAGGAGATTCGACTAAGCTATTCAGTGGTCCACTAATCTCTAAGCTTTGTTCATTTGTGTAACGCACTCCATCAGTTGGTGTCGTCTGTAAAAATTCTACTAATATTTTCAATCATTGATGGTTTCTATGAGCAACATGAGCCAAAGTCAAAGGAATCCTCTGCGTTTACAGAACCAACAAGAATTCATCGCTGGAAGATAGTAGGAAAGCCTACCTAATCCAAAGGTTGATTCTTCAATGGCAAATCCTCCTCCAAACAATGAACTCGAGGCCCTCTGTCAAACCAACCAACGTCTCCCCTAGAAAAACAAGGAATTGCTAAACCTCATCCAAGCCCAGCATCCCCAGAAGGCATAGCCAACCTAGGATGGTCCCCTACAAGGAAAACATCAATGTCCCAACCCTTTAAGGGAGAATACGAAGGAAAATAAACACAACCAATTGTTTGACAACATACATCATCAAGCTCAAAAGAATAGAAAGGACGAGAAAGTGCAAAACTAGAATAGGGGGACTCACAAGAACGAGCTTCCCCTATTCCAGTAAGAAAGAAGGAGCAATTCTGGGAACATTGCTTCAAGGAGATCCAGTAAGAGCTCAACCACATGAAGGAGACGATAAAAGGTAAAACCTTAGTAACTATGGATGCCCTGGTCCAGTAGATAGAGTCTCCCTTCCTTGCAGAAGTGCTACA
>CAUOFW020004922.1:0-29214 GCA_963454935.2 Ilex paraguariensis | reverse complement strand
ATATCAACATGGAATCCAAAAAATGAAAAAGGTTGTCTAATTCTATAGAATCAAATGTTGAAGTTTTTAGGCCAGATTTAAAACCTCTCCCAACTAATTTAAAAATGTTTTTTTAGAAAAAGATAAAATTCATCCCGTGATAATATCATCAAAATTATCTGAAATTTAGGAAAAGGAATTGACAAAAGTTCTAAAGAATCATCCAAATGTAATTGGATGAACAATAGCAGATATAAAAGGTATAAGCCCACTTCTGTGTACTCATTGTATATTTAGAAAATGAGGCTAAATCATCTCATTATATACAACGAAGATTAAATCCATAGCTGAAAGAGGTAGTTAGCAATGAAATACTTAAATTATCAGATGCTAATATTATCTATCCTATATCTCATAGTAAATGGGTCAGTCCTACACAGGTTGTCCCTAAAACGTTTGGTGTTACTTTAATTAAAAATCAGGAGAATGAATTAGTCCCTATGCATACAATCATTGGTTAGCATGTGTGTATTGACTATCGGAGCGAAATTTCCTCACCAGAAAAGATCATTTTCCATTTTCTTTTCTAGATCAAGTATTAGAAAGAATAGTTGGTCATACATATTATTATTTTTAAGATGGATATTCTGGTTATAATCAAATTGAAATTGTAATAGATGATCAAGAAAAAACTACATTTACATGTCCTTTTGGTACTTTTGCATATAAAAGAATGCCTTTTGGATTATGTAATGCTCCAACTACACTTCAACATTGCATGTTAAGTATTTTTAGTGATATAGTAGAAAGTTATTTATAAGTTTTTATGGACGACTTCTCGGTATATGGTGATTCATTTGACTTATGTCTAGAAAATCTTGAAAAGTTCTTCTTCAATGTGAAGAAACAAACCTTGTCTTAAATTGGGAAAAATGTCATTTCATGGTTACACAAGGTATTGTTTTAGGTCATGTAGTTTTGAAAAAGGAATCGAAGTTAATAAATCTAAAATTGATTTAATAACTAATTTTCCTTCCCCAAAAACTAAAAAAATGTCCGTTCTTTTCTAGCTCATGCAGGATTTTATAGAACATTTATAAAAAATTTTAGTTTAATATCTAAATCTATATGTAATCTTTTATGTCAGGATATATTAATTGAATGGACTGAAGCATGTCAAGTAGCATTTGATAAATCGAAAAATATTTTGACTTCTGCAGCTATTATGCAACCTCCTAACTGATCTTTATCCTTTGAATTAATGTGTGATGCTGTCATGCCCCAAAATCTGGGGATCCGTTGATTATCCATCAACCCGCGGAATACCTGTGGATACCGAGTAATTCGATATCACGCCATTATGTCCCATTTACCGAGAACCATAATTTTACAAAATTTAGGCAGAGTCTCCTTTGTACGGGAAGCTCTACCCAAAACACAACCTGTGCAATTATATAATAACAAGACCCATCCGAGGCCCAATATTCAACAATGATCACACCGGGGTCCATTTATGAGTAAATATAGACCACACCGGGTCCATTTATCCATACTCATACAAAACATGCAAGGCTATATTAAAATTAGTCCATAAAAGTCCAATTACAATTCTTTACATACATTACATGCCGAAATTAAATTACCAGTCTAATTTTACAAACAAAAGATTAAAAGCCACAAGTTGGCTTTTCTTCAACCATGGAACCCCGATTGTGAGCCGTCTGCCAACGCATAACCCGCACCTAAAATGTTTCTCGTATAGGGTGAGCCAACGCCCAGTAGAGTATATCCTACAAGGGCTACTTCCCACCTTAGATGCATATGCAATGTGGATAAGCAACAAACAACATTTAACAACCATTCATACAAGAATATGCATTCAATATTGGAATGCAACCATGTCATGCCATGAAATGAGATGATACTCACTCATGCACTTAAACCAAGTCCTCATCGACTTCCATAACACAATGCAATGCCAATGTGTAATGACCCGTCTTCGACGGAAAATAAATCCGATGATCACTTTGAATAAAAAATCATGTGTTTTATAAATCAGATCATTATTGGATGTTACTCATTAAATGAGTATTTTCTTATAAATCAAAATCTTGTGTCTTGTTGGGCAATGAATTTTGGATTTTATACTGCCGGTTCCGTATACTATACTACAGTTTTCTAGAATTTTACCACAGGAGAGTGTATAACTAAGTCGTCGGGTCTTGCACCCGAGGGGGGATCTACCCCTTCTTGCTATACCCAACACAAGTTTTTCATGCAACATGCGGCCCAATGGGATCTTCGATCCGACCGTATCGATTCTACAAATCAATCACCAAGAATGATGTTTAATATCACAATGCACTCACACCCAGTATATGTGATGCCTCCGTGCATATGCAATGAAATGAACCATTGCACACAACAATTATGTCCAACATGCTATGAATGCCATATGGACCCATTTCAACCACATATCTCAACATATGTCATGGTACTTGATATCTAATGCATATGCTTGCCATAATTCTCCACAATGTCAAAACATCAACTAGCATGTATTAACATTCATATCCAACACAATTCACAAGCATGTTATTACATAATCTATGTCAATAATACACTTAATCATTAAGGCATAATATAACACATAACTGCCCCTATATAAGCCTAAAAACAGTCCGCAAAATGGCCTAAGAATAGTCCGCAAAATGACCTAAGAACAATCCATAACATGGCCTCAAAATAGTACGTACAATGGCCGAAAAATAGTCCATAACATGGCCTAAAAACAGTCCATAACATGGCCTAAAAATAGTCCGTACAATGGCCGAAAATAGTCCATAACATGGCCTAAAAACAGTCCATAACATGGCCTAAAAACAGTCCGTACAATGGCCGAAAAACAGTCCATAATTCAGCCCCTTAAACAGCCCAAATTCAGCCTCTTAACAGTCCATTTGGACAGCCCTTGGATAGCCCACATATAAACTAATTTCAGCCACTAAAAACCCACTTAAGGTAAGAATAAAACCAAGGTAGGAGGGAACCCTACCTCTTGTAGCTTGGAGGAAGTTGTAGAACTTCCAAGAACACCAACAATAGCCCAAGAACTTGATTTCTCCAAAATCTTTTCTTTGGATTTTCGGTGAAATCCCCTTTTCTTGGTACGTAGACGTAGCCCTTGTCGTGGTGATCGACTTTAACTCTTGGTCCGAATTAATCCGAGTGACGGAACTTCGAAGATCCGGGAAATAAGCCTTGAAGAACTATTTTTTTTCTCTCCTCTCTCCTCTCTCTATGGCCGGCCAAAGGGGGTTGAATGAATGAGATATTTTCTCAAAAAATCTGATTTTAATTTATATTTATAGTCCCGAATGTGAGGTCCACATCGCACCGCATATTTCCAACTTTTGGATCCGTTTTTCGTCCCGAAACGATTCATTAAGTCCCGGATTAAGTTTAAATTAATTTTACTTGAAATTTTATCCAATTCTAAGGAAATTTTATAAAAATTATTTTTGGAGACCTTTAAAATATCAATCGTCACGTAGTCGTCTCGAATGACGTGCAAAAATTGGACTATCTCAAAATTCGACGAAATTTGATAGGGTGACTAGATTTTATGATACGAATCCAACGGCGAACTCCATTTCCTCATCTGAGGTCTAGAACATGAGTATTTTAAATACGCATTATAGTGACAAATTACCATTTTACCTTTTTTTAGAAAATTTCAAATTTACACGGGTTTTACAGATGCAAGTGATTATGTAGTAGAAGCTGTGTTAGGTCAACAAAAAGATAGAAAAAACCTTGTTATTTACTATGCTAGCAAAACTTTAAATGAAGTGCAAATGAACTGTTCAACTACAGAAAAAGAATTACTTGTTGTTGTGTTTATTTTGGATAAGTTTCGTTCATACTTAGTTAAATCGTCAATTATTGTATTTAATGATCATGCAACTTTAAAGCATTTACTTACTAAGAAAGATGCTAAACTACGTCTCCTACCATTACAACAAAAAATATTTTTTGCTAGATGTTTTTTTTTGCAATGATTTTAAATTTGTCGCAAAAAGTTTACTATTCGCGACAATTTTATAATTTGGTCGCAAATTTGTAATTTGGCAAAGTTTTTGCCACGATTTTTTAAAAACGTCGCAAAAAGTCGATTCCCTCCTAATTGGTTTTGGCGGGAATTGGCAATTTTTTACGACAAAAAATTTTCATCGCAAATAGTTTTATCTCGTCGCAAAAATAAATAATCTACAATTTAAAGTAAAATAAAGTCTAAATTTATATTTTTTGCAATTTTTTGCGACGTTTTCTGAAATACGTTGCGAAAAGAAGATTCCCTCCAAATTATTTTTTGGGAAAGGAATGGCGGGAGTTGAAAAAATTTTATTCGCGACATTTTTTAAATTCGTCGCAAAAACCCAATATCTGTGACGATTTAATAATTTTGTCGCAAATAATTATTACGGTAATTTTATTCGCGACGTTTTCATATTTGTTGCAAAAAAGTATTCTATCTGCGACGTGTTTTTGAGTTTGTCACAAAAAATATGAGAAGTGAAATTTTTTTTTGTATCAAATTAAATAATAAAAAATTAAAATAAAAGAAAATACAAATTTTATTCACGATGTTTTTATATTCGTCGCAAAAAATGATACTATCTACGACGTGTTTTTGAGTTTGTCGCAAAAAATGTGAGAAATAAAAATTTTGTTGTATCAAATTAAATAATAAAAAATTAAAATAAAAGAAAATAAAATTTTTATTTGCGATGTTTTTAAATGCATCGCAAAAAATATACTATTTGCGACGATTTTTTGAATTTGTCGTGACAAATGTGAGAAATTTCAATTTTTTTGTATCAAATTAAATAATCAAAAAATTAAAATAAAACAAAATTAAAATTTTATTCGCGACGTTTTAAATTCATCGCAAAAAACCTAATATCTGCGACGATTTTATATTTTGTCACAAATAATTATTACGATAATTTTTTCGCGATGTTTTTTTATGTTCATCATAAAAAAAGTGCTTGCCTCCCCTTTCCTTCTAATCCTAAATATGGTGGGAAATGACTATTTATTTACGACAAATGTTTTTTTGTCTTAAATTAAATAATAAAAAATTAAAATAAAAAGAAAATAAAAACTTTATTTGCGACATTTTAAATTCATCGCGAAAAGAAGTTTCCCTCCTAATTTTTTTTGGTGAGGGGAACGGTCGAAGTTGGAAAAACTTTTATTCGCGACATTTTTAAATTCGTCGCAAAAAATCTAATATCTGCGACGATGTAGTAATTTTCTCGCATAATATAAATTTTAGTTATTAAAGTAAAATAAAATATTAAATTATTAATTGCGACGTTTTTGGAAAACATCGTGAAAAGGTCATTCCTAAAATTTCCCCCCGAAAGACTACTTATCGCACTCTATTTTCCATGGCCTCTATTTCACTCGCTAGCCAAGTTCCTCTCTCTCTCTCTCTCTCTTTCTCTCTCTCTCTCTCACAAAAGCTCCACCTGCCTATCTCTGCCTCTCAATCGATTGAACTCGAAGAACCTGCCTCTCTCTACTAGTCGTCAAAGAACCAACCACACTAGTCGTCGAAGCCACAAGCCACACCAGTCCTCAACGCTAGGCCACCGCCATCGCTAGCAATGTAGAAACCCCCTTTGCCCCTCCCCAACCTAGAAACCCCCAACAATCCTTGATTTTTGATCTTTGATTCAACTCAGAGATCAAGCCGAAGCTGAGCTGAAGCTCAGGTACCAATTTGATCTTTGATTTTTCTGATTTTTTTAGCGTAAAAACATATTATTGGTTTGTTTTTTGGTTAATTTATTTTCATGGGTTGGTATGTTTGTTGTGGATTTTTTCTTATACTTTTGTTTGTGGATTTGTTAAATTCTACTCACTTTAATGTTTGACAATTTTTTTTATTGTTTGCTACGAAATTTTGTTATCTGAAGAGGAATTAGTTTTTTGGTATTGTTTCTTGATTTGCTTGGTATGTGGGTTTTTGCTGAAAATGTGTTTTATTGTCTGGGATTTTTTGCAAAATAACACTCTGCTTTGATGTAAATGGGGTTGCAGATGGCTATGCAAAGTTTCACTGAAAAAATTGTGAATTTGATGAAGAGTGAAAATTTGTTTGAGTCCCAGGGTGGCCCTATCATACTTTCTCAGGTATGGCTTCCATGTTTTGGGATTTTAATTTTCACCACATATGCACTCATGTCAAATCTGGGGGTTAAGCCATACATTAGAATAAATTCACCAGTGTAGTAGTTACTCTAGAGTCTAGATAGAAAATGGAAACTTGTTGAGGATATCCATCCATCATTGCTAGAACTAAATTTTAGTTTTCACAATGATGGTACTGGCTAATTTGTTTTGTAGATTGAGAATGAGTATGGGCCACAAGGTAAGGCAGTTGGAGCTGCTGGTCATTAGTACATGACTTGGGCTGCAAATTTGGCGGTCGGGTTGGGTACAGGAATTCCCTGGGTAATGTGCAAGGAAGAAGATGCCCCAAATCCAGTGAATTCATGGAGGGATGGGCTGTATACAAGTATAACCTCCCAGTACTTCCCTGGTATAAATAATCATACTGCTTTATACACTGCTAACTCATATTACAGAAATTTGGTATCGAACTATGTAATCTATGTGTGGATCCTATCACAAGAAGAAGGAATGAAAGGTAAGTTTCTCTAAATAAAACACACACTAAACACAACCCTTCTTGGGTATATTATTGTTCCACTTACTTTTCTTCTTCTTTTGACTTAAATGTAACAATTGGAGTTATTGTTTGCCTACTTCTTCTTCTATTTTGACTTAAATGTAACAATTGGAGTTATAGTTTGCCTATTCTCGAAATTTTTGGTATATATTTCTAAATTCTTTGTTTTAAGGTGAAAATTCCATGGAAAATGAATTTGGATACGAATGAAAAACTGAGCTATATGGATAAAATCTAATGTTGATTTTGTTTGCAGAAAGTTAGGTCAGTGAAGTAGGGGAGAATCAAATTGGCAGCACTATTGTCAATGATGAATTGCCGATACAAACTCCTACTGTAGATGGCAAAACTTCTACTGTTGTCAATGATGAATTGCCATCAAGAAACTGAAACCCTTAGATGCATAGACATCTGTGTGCCCCAAGTATTCCTACATACAAAAAAACTTATGTAAATGCATGTAGCATGATGGCATAAAGAAAAGTCTTGGTTTCTAAGAAGTACTTTCTTAGACACCTCCAGGATGCTCAATAGTTTAAGCAAAAACATGGACTCATTTCTCATTAAACCTCTGAAGATGGATGCAAAGAAAGTTTATGTTTTTTGGCTATTTCTTACAACATGGCTTAAACATGCAAAGACCGAAAACATTGTTTTCCATAAAAAGGTATTTGTCTTAAATAATCATTTTTTGATCAAAATAAAAGATTTGCAATTTTTTGCAAATAGCATTTGGATAAATGTGTGTCTCATTTTGTCCATAATGTATTTGGTCATTGTAAACCCCCACATGTTTATATTAATATATTAATGTACTTGTTTAGTGATTCTTATATATGTAATGACGTAAGAATAAACTATATATATTGAAACCGTAAGAATAAATACTAGGGAGGCAAATTGATTGTGAAATTTAATTTTTTTTTTTTAGGTATTTAAGGTTGATAAGGGTAACGAAGTAAAAATATTAATTTTTCTTTTTTGGTCAAAATAATATTATCCTTGAACGTGGGAGGTTCGAAAAACTTGGGATAGCCCTTTAGCAAATATAGTGGTTCAAAGGAATAAAATAGTAATTTTAGTGTTTCGAGTGTAAATTTATTTTAGTTTTGAAATAAATCATAAAAATAAATATTTTTAGGTTAAAATAACATTAAAAATGAATCCGAAACGTCGAAAAACCTTAAGGTAGTCATATGGATACTTTCTACGACGAGACTATTGCGATGAACACGCGACAAAAAAAAAAACATCACAAAAAACAATGGGTGACGATTTTTTTACTTTTGGCGATGAAAAAAATCGTCGCAAAAATGATTTTTGTTCTAGTGTACGTTGGATATTGTTATTTCAAGAATTTGATCTTATCATTAATGATAAAAAAAGAGTTGAAAATGTGGTAGCAGATCACTTGTCAAAACTAAATTATGATATAAAGGAAGAATCAACTTCAATTAGAGAAACCTTTCCCGATGAACAATTGTTTGTGACAACAGAAGTACCATGGTATGTAGATATAGCCAATTATTTAGCCATTGGTATTATTCCTTCTCATTATACCTAGTCTGATAGAAAAAATTTTCTAAGTGAGATATGTAATTTCTTTTGGGAAGATCCATACCTATTTAAATATTTTAAAGATAAGATAATAAGATTTTATGTACCTAATCACGAAATTGGTCAGGTAATTCAATTTTGTCACTCTGAAGCTTGCGGAGGCCATTTTGCTTCAAAGAAAATCACTACTAAAATTTTGCAGTTTGGATTTTATTGGCCGACTCTTTTTAAAGACGTACATATCTTTTGTTTAAATTGTGATAGATGTCAAAGAATGAGAAATATTTCAAAAATAAATATGATACCTTTAAACCCTATTTTAGTTGTTGAAATTTTTGATTGTTGGGGCATTAATTTTATGGGTTCATTTCCCACATTCTTTGGTTATCTGTACATTTTGGTTGCAGTTGTTTATGTCTCTAAATGGATGGAGGCAATTCTATGTAGAAATAATGATCACAGAACAATGGTCAAATTTTTAAAAGAAAATATTTTGTCCAGATTTAAAATTCCTCAAATCATTATAAGTGATGGTGGATTACATTTTTGCAATAAAGTTTTTGAAAATATTATGAAAAAATAATTGATTTATCATTAAATATCCACTCTGTATCATCCTCAGACAAGTGGACAAGTTGAATTAGCTAATAGGGAAATAAAATACATTTTAGAAAAAATAGTGAATCTAGATCGTAAAGAATGATCCTTATGATTAAGTAAAACACTTTGTGCTTACCATACTGTATATAAAACTATTTTAGGAATGTCTTTTTATCGGTTAGTTTATGGTAACCCATGTCACTTGCTTGTAGAAATAGAACATCAAGCATATTGGACAATCAAAATGATGAACTTTGATATCGATAAAGCTGGAGTATCTTGCAAACTTCAAATTAATGAGTTGGAAGAATTAAGAAATGAAGCTTATGAAAATACAAAGACTGCTAAATGTAGAACAAAAATTTTTCATGATAAAAATATCATGTGGAAGTCTTTTGAACATTCTCAGAAAGTTCTGTTATATAATTCCAAGCTTCATCTTTCATCTATTTCCTAAAAAATTAAGATCTAGATAGACATGTCCTTATATTGTCAAGCAAGTTTTTGATTATGGGGCAATTGAAATTGAGAATCCATTCACCAGAAATATTTTCAAAGTAAATGGTCAAAGACTTAAACCCTATTATGATGTATTCATTCAAGATGTAACTTCAGTACAACTATTTGATCCATTCTATGTGTTTTGAAAAACATATATTGTTGTTTGACTGTATATAACAATAATTGTTTGTTGTTTGTTAGGTTTTGTATTATAATTATTTCTTACTTCAATGTCTAATTAACATATCTTTACTGTCACAGTTTTATATATTTAGGACAATGTTTAATTTAGGTTAGGGGGTAAGGAATTAATTATGTTTGTTCATTTGTATGTTGTTGGTTGTTTTTAACAGTTTCATCTTATGATTGACAGACGTTAAAGAACCAAATAGTGAGTCAATTTTCAATAATCTTTTGAGTCGTTTTCAAAATTTTTTGAAAATAATTGCACAATGGACGAAAAACTATTTTGGTTAAGTTTAATTTTACTGCGCCATTTTTCAAAAGATATACATTCGTTGATCATGCAAAAAGCTGGAGTTGTTAGAAATTTAGAAATTTTTGAAAGTCAAGCAAGACCCCTGTGTGGAAAATTTTGATTTGCTAAATGCCAACGAGCAAATCGTCTCGGTGGTTGTGTAAGATGTGGTCGTTTAATGCACTTGAGACAATATAATCAGTGTGCGAAACCAATTTCAAGTCGATCGTTAGATCGTTTTCAGTGGATTAGGTATAGGCAGAGTAAGGAATACCCTAAGACGCTATCCTATTCTACTCCTATGTTATAAAGTTGCATGAGAAGTGACATTAACTGTGTCATTGGTGTTGTTGATTTAGAAGATCCTAATTTTGACTAGATGTGATCAAATGATGAATAATTTTGAGAATAGTGCATAAATGTAAATTACTGTAAATTAATTAGAATAATAACAAAAAAAAAAAAGAGTGGATAGCAAATTATATAGAATATTTAAAGTAGTAGTTAAATTTGTAATTGTAGGAGACTGAAGAAAGTAGAAAGTCAGCAGTGTAGTGCAATACAAATTCCAATGTTCTAGCACCATCCAGATGGTGGAGCTAGCGTCCGGATGGTAGTGCATAATATAAATACCCATCAACCCCATAACCGATCAATTCTAGTTCCCTCGCAAGCCAAAATTCGAAACCAGCGGCTTTCCTCAAAGATTTCTTCTCAAATCTGCTACATTTTACCGTTTTTCTTCAAATTTTCTCCAATCATTCACTTACCCATATCATTTTTAAGATTTCTACTAATTGAAATCACTCGAAACCAAGCAGAGAGAAAGAAATCAGTAAAAACATGGATTCAAGGCATCGAATGAGAGGATCTTTGAGTAGTGCTCAAAGAGGTCAATTTTCGCCACCTCAAGCACCACCACAACAACCTGGGCCAAAGAATGTTTATAATGATGAGGTATTTGAAGGCATCAACAAACCTGGTATGAGACTTATTTCATGTCTAAGACTATTATTCCTAAAAGGCTGGTAGTATATGAAGACTTTGAAAATATAGGAATTAGACAAATCCTTGCTACATGTAGATGGCTACATTATGTTAAGTTTGTTGCTCCTGCATATGATTGTTTGGTCTGCGAGTTTTATAGTAATGCACAAATAACTGGGAAAAGACAACTTTGTGTGTTTGTTTGAAGTAGAGTTTTTCAAGTTACACCGATTACTATAGCTGAATTTTTTCAGCCTATGCAAAGACATCCTAACCCGCAATACCCCTACATCGAAGTGCCAAATTTGACTGACATAGGGATAGAATTGACGGGTAACCCATAATTTGTATAGGGGAGGCCACATAAATACATAAAAAGGTGATTTGATAGAAAAGTACAAAATTTTAAATTTAATTACAATAAACAGTTTGTCACCTCGAGCCTAAAAATCAAATATATACTAAACAAGCCTACTTCTTGTATGCCTTTGGGATTGGACACATGATTGATCTTCCAAACCTTATTCTGGATCAAATGTTAATTATTGTACAAGGAAAGAAACCCTCACTCCTATATGCTATGTTAGTATCTCAGATTTGCAGGGATAAAGGAGTGATGATAGATCGCTCATGGAAAACAGTGGACCATTTGCACCATTAGACAATACTTCTTTAAAGAAAAGCCATGGAGTCCAGCCTACGGAACAACCCAAAGCACCGCCAGCACCACAAGAAGAGCCATTCCAAGTACCTAAAGAATTTTTTCCACCACAGTAGCCTCCACCACAAGAAGACCATCCATACATACCAGTGGATGACAGGACTGATAGACATATTTTACTAGAATTGGAGACCACTGTTACACAGCTTGGGACCAGCATCACACAGATCAATCAACGCATGATTAATTATGAGCAAAATAAAGCTGAGATTTTGAGGCTACTTCGAGAGCGTTTTGGTGGAGGCCTATATACTTCTTAAACACTGGAGATTCTACAAGAACTTTTTCTATCTTTCACTCATCTTTTATTTTATGCACCTGAACTTACTTTATGTTTTGAACTTGTTTGTGTTATTAAGTTTTTTTTTTAGTTAATGTGGAACATATGTTTTTAAGTTAGGAATACTATTTCATATGACTCACAGTTAAATTAAGTTATTATTCGACTGCTTTACAAGGATACTCTTAATCTGATCACGCAAAATTTTCATGTTTTAGTTGTGTATTATCTTAATATTTTTAGTTAAACTTATTCTTTTGAGCACAATTAGATTTCTTTATTGTTAAAAACCTTTTAAAATATTATCCACTCTTTGCATATATAGTGGAGATGAAAGACCAATTGCAGATTTTGAGCTAATATTTCTTGGAGAGATATTCTACATCTACTCAAATAAGAATCTTCAATTCAGTGGTAAATTTTCTTTGAATAATTTCGTTATTTTATTTTGATTAACACTTATTGAATTATATTATTAGCATTGTCTTTGAAATTTTTATTTTAGAATATACCGATGTATGATTTCTGAAAAATGATCTTAGGCCATTTTTTATTAATCTTGAGCCTTAACCATTTCTTTTTTAAAATTGTATCCTTAGTCAGCCATGATTGAGCCTAACAGAATATAAATTCTTTTCATGAAGCCCGAAAAAACTCTCGAGCCACATAAAAATATATTTAACCTACATTTGCTATCTAATTTTCTTGCACCCTCTTCTAAATCAACATCATACAGAAAAACAGAAGAAGAAGAAGAAAAGGTAGAAAGGGAAATAAAAGAAAAGAAAAGGGTGATTATTGAAAAATCTATAAAAGAAATTTCAAAGGAAAAAGAAAGAAAGAAAAGAGCCACGAAAGTGAAAAAATGAAATGAAGGAATATGAAAAGTTTTAAAAGGATAGAGAGGTGTGCCACAATACTAAGAGAAGATAGCTTTTGAATCACATTGACATCTTTTTTTAAACCTTAAACCGTTGGCCATATTACAACCCTAGCAAAGTCATTTTTGATTCCAGAAATCATGCATATGTATTAATACAATCAATTTAGAAAGGGAAAATGTTAATAATATGTTTAATGTAGTGTTAATATCTTTTCATAAGATTATGTCAAATTTCAATTCTACTCAAATAACCGCTCATTTGATTGATTACATGTGAAACTATTTGCTTTGTTAACAATATTCCAATCACATGTAATTTTTGAGTGAACAGTCACTATAACATATGTGTATTCTTTGTTGAGTGTATTCTAGGGAAGGATTGACATCAAGACTACCATGAAAGATGATAATATTTCTTAAGTAATTTTTGAAAATAAAGAAATCATTGCACACACACACAAGTTTCTCTAAAAATATATAAATTTGTTGCATATGCTAAATGCAGATGTGAAAATCTACGAAAGTGATTTTGTTTTACTTTTTTTATTTTTTTATTTTATTTTGTTTTATTTACTAGGGACTAGTAAAATTTAGGTTGGAGACTGTGATTAACCCTAATTAGTATGTAAATTAGAATAATTAAAAATGTTAATTTGGTAAGATAAAACAGTTAAAAAATGTTACTTAGGATTTGCGCGTAAACTAGAGTTTTATGCCTATTATGTCTGAAATTTTAGGGTTTTTGTACAAAATTATTGGAAATTGCAAGCAGCAATCTGTCAAAGCTTGAAACTAGCAGGCAAGAAAGTGTAATATTATCAAGAAATTGCCAGAACAAGGAGAAGATCACCACCATAATTCTAGAAAGCTAGCACTGTTCGGACGGTAGTGGTGGCATCTGGACGGTTGCTGTAGGCGGCTCATCATTATTTTCCTCCTCTTGCTTCCTAAGCAACCTTCTTCAACTGGGAGGCAGAAGAGAGGAAGTTCAGGGGAGGTCCAGACAATCCAAAGGAGAGAAAGCAAAAGAAGAGAAATCAAGAGAGAAAAGAAGAGAAAGCTAGAGTGAAACACTGCCAGGCCTACTCTTCAACTAGAAATCTATTATTTCTACATTTCTATTATGCCTTTTTAATTGGAGAATTAAACTTCCAGCACCTTTTTGTCTTAATCGATATTAAGGGTGGTTGTATTTCAATTATTCCTTAGAGAAGGAGTGTCTGTATTCTGTTTTGTTGTAATGAAACTCACCCACACTTCTTACTTACCTATCGCAATAGAGTGTAAATAGTTTACTTATACCCTTCAGTGAGGGGTAAACATATGTGTATTATTGGTTAAGTTATGGACATGCCGATGTTTTATTATACACTATTATATATACCTCCCTTAAATGATGGATGTTTATATTTATAATATGCTCACGGTTATGAACAATGAGCGGTACTTAATATTCTCTACCATACCATCTACTATCATATCTATTTCATGGATGATACAGTGATGTATGTATTTGAGTGTTACGTAAAAGTTGATTGATTGGTTATAGACGAGTTAAGTTTTGGCATAGTCAATACTTTAAGTTCAATATGTGATGCCCCTAAAACTAGGGGTCCTTTATTAACCATTGACTACCCGTCAACCCGCGGAAACACTCGTGATTGTCGTCCAATCCGACATCACGTCAATAGAATCGCTTTAACCGGGATTGTTATCCACTCGAATAACACAGACATGTTTTTCCATTTGACCCAATTGGGTCCAATATACCACAATTTATACTTATTTTATGTCCATTTATATCATTGGAATCAAAGAACCCATAGCCCAAAGGCTTGGGAAAGTAATTTTAAAAATTTAAAAAAAAATTTGGAAAATGTACCGGTACGCCATACCGTTATGAGTTTTCCACTAGACCTCGACATATCGGTACGCCATACTGGTATGCTTTCCCAACTTTTGTCTATTTCACCTGTTTTTCATTTCCAACTCATTCCAGCCTATATTACATTCATCCAACACATGTATAATGAAGATTTTCATTTAATACAAGATCCATACACATTCTATTACATTCATTTCCATATATTTACATATCAAAACCAAGTTTTCATAATACTTGTTCAAAAACTCAAATGAAGCCACATTCTGGTTTTCTTCATACTTGAGGCCCCGAGTGATAGGCTTCCGCCAACGTACCACCCGCACTTGAAATGTTTTTCCCTTACAAGGGTGAGCCACGCTCGTTAGAGTATTCCCTACAGAGGCTACTCCCCCAACCTAAGTGCACATGAATATCCATGAAACAATTATCAAGCAATAATCCCAAACAAGAACATAATATTCAATATTGGAATTTTAACAATGTCATGCCATGAATGAGATGTGACTCACTCTTGCCCTTTTTTATTCTGAGCCTTCTCCGGCTCCCACCACACAATGCTATGCAAATGTGTAATAAATCCATCATTGATGTTACACATCAATGATAATTTTATTTCTTTATAAAACAGAATCATGTGTCTTGTTGGGTAGCAGACTTTTGGTGTCCCACCGCTAGCTTCGTACACCAATACACTTTTTTGGACTTGCACCGTTGGAAGTGTATAAAACTAGTATTCGAGTCTTGAACCTGAGGGAGTGTCTAGCCCTTCTTGTTATACCCGACACAAGTTTTTCATGCAATCGTGTGACTCAGTCGGATCTTCGATCCAACTTTTCCAAGTCCACCCATCATCCACCTATGTGGTGTTTGATAAGCCATGCACACACATACCCACACTCATATTTAATGCCTATGAATGTGATGCCAACATCATGCTCCATATGCAATGAATGCCAATGATCAATTTCCACCATTCTATCACCAATTATATCCAAAGCATGTAATTTCACAATTCATCATAATGCTAACATGTCATAACACATATGTTAACATTATATCCAACAACGATTTCCAAGCATTTTAGCACATAGTCTATGCCAATATCACACTTTATTCACAAGTCATAATGTAAACACATAACATGCCCATATATCAATTTCCACATTTTTTTCAAGAAATTACCTTGAGTAAATTCTACATGCCCATTATAGGATAGAATTTATTCTACCCCTTTCTAACACCCATTTTATCAATTTCAACACAATAGGAAAATGATACATATAGCTCTACTAACCTACCTATTTCATTTAACACCCTAAGTTGTAAAATAAACCAAAGTAGGAAGGAACCCTACCTTTTGACGCGTAAAACGACGTTGGGAAGCCTCAAGAACCCAAAGCAAGCTAGAATTTTCACTTCCCAAAAATTTCATCCTTGGAATCTCGCCCAAATCCGACCTCCTTGGTATGGTTTTGTAGCCCACATTGAGGAGAACAACTTTTGTTCTCGGCCGGGGTGATTCAACCAAAGTTCGGCCCTTGATCGCAAGAGAAAAGGTTTGAGAAACCCCTTTCTTTCTCTTCACACTCTCTCTTTTCCTCTCGTTCAACAGGCTGAGCACAATGGGGGAATACTTGGCCCAAAAGGCGCCACACGACTCTCTTTTTCCCGAGTCCGTTTTAGCCCGAAATGATTAAATTTCGCCCTAGTTTAAGTTCAAAATATTTTTATTTTAACTTGAATCAAATTAATTTCTGAATTTTAAATTTTTTATTAAAATCCCCTTTTTGGGTCACTCGAGACTCAACTGCCTTGTAAAATGCAAAAAATCCGGCTATCTTGGAATTTGACAAAAATTAACGGGATAACTAGATTTCACGAGAAGAATCCAATAGTGAGGTCTGTTTTAGCATCCGAGATCTAGAAAATTTCAGGTTTTTAACCCATACCATAGCAACAAATTACTATTTTGCCCCCCTTTTGTAAAAATTTTAAATTTACTCGGGTTTTTACACAATACGTAGCCCAGAATTAGGTCATCAGTGAATCATCAACCTGCCGGTTGAATAACCATAGTGTTCCAACAGAATGGTTTGACCTTCTAGTGCACTAAGGATGTTTAACTGTTGCATGGTACAAAGTTGTCTGATGAATAACCTAAGTGATCCTCCTGAATGGCTTGACCTTCTGGATTACTAGTGTAAAACCCAGAAAAATTAAAGAATAGGCCAACCATGACCATTACATCCCAAAAGAATCAACTTTAAACTTTGTAGCGGAATTAACAAAAGATTCGTATTTACATAATCTCAAAAGAAATTTCCTAGTCTAGCTCCTAGGAGAGTATAACCCTATACATCCACCTCGGGGTGAAGCTTTCCAATGTATGGGCTCCTCAACTGCGAGCTCGTCATCTAGACCACAATCTAAAAAATATATAATTTTTAGGGGGTGAGCACTAAGCCCTGTAACAACATTCCTCCCAAACTCGAATAAGATTTAGAAAATATGTAAAACAAGTCGGTCTCATTTTGCAAATATCATATATTAACTTTTGAAAGAAAACAGAAACATTTCAATAGATCTCAAGTTTACACAATAACAATAAATTAAGTGAAGTAATAACACCAAATTATAGACAATAAATCATTTTCAACCATAAACCGTTTCCTTCAAGTTCTCGTACATTTCTATACCTCCACAAGCTCTTGTAGGATACCAATTTCAGACAAAAACCATAATCGTTCAATAGTGTCATACCATATTCTCATGTATGTTGGTTACTTTCCATGAATCTACACAACAACTCTACCTCGTTCACCCAATCATAACCTCACCAACCACTTTAGGAAGGGCGTATACCGTCTCCCACAGTATTGACGAATCCTTCCCAAGAAAGGTATACCCACCCTAAACCTCGAACTTACGTGAATAATAACGGTTGTTCCCATAACCAACAAACCACTACAAGTGTTAGAAAACCATCTCACCCCCACTAGGATAGACTAACCTCTAACACTCTATGGCAATGCTCGAATATAATTCAAGTCCATCACAACAACCATACAAGAGATGCAATAACAAACATTTTCTTAAAAACCCAAGGAAATCCAAAATCGCCAATTCTCACAATTTATAATACAAGAGAACAATTTATGAAAACAAGCAAGAGATCATCACAACATCATTTTAATACTCAACACAAAGCACTAAGGTTTCAAAGTCAAGAACAAAGAAAGAATCAAGAGGAAAAATCCATTTATCTTGAAAAACTAAGGTTTTATGCCCAGAAAAAGATTTAATGGTTATCCAACCATTACTTTGCTTAAAACATGGTGGTCTTTACAAGGATACCAAGAAATAAAGATTTCATAGCATATATAAGATTTAAAGTCAAAAGAATACATATAAATAAGCTCTAGCCTCAATGTAAGAGAAATAGGAAGAAACCCCTACCTTGAATCAAGATTTTCAAGTAAAGCCCAAGCTCTAGAGACCTCCTTCTACCCTTTTCTTTCTTCCTTTATCTTCTCCTACGGTTCTAAGAGGTATGGGTAAGAGGGGAGTGAAAGAATGGAAGAGAATGAAGTGAAAATAGTGTTTTAAAGCCTTGAAAATCCCAAATTTTACTGTTCACTGGGCCAAAAATTACATTTTTCTCTGAAATTACGATTTTGCCATTAAATATCTTCAATTTGATCTCTATGACTACTCTAAGGTTTTTCGACGTTCCAAATTCATTTTTAAAGTTATTTTAACCTGAAAAAATTTAGTTTTATGATTTATCTTTGTGCTAAAATAAATTTATACTGTAAACATTAAATTTACTAGTTATTCCTCCAAATAGCTATTAATGAATACGTTAAATCAATTGACCCATCCGATGTCCAACATACCACCATTGGTACTCTATTATGGTCCATTTATAACCTTGGAAGGAAGGAATACATAGCCCAAAGCTTGGCAAAAAGGATTAAAAAAAAATTCAAAATCTGTGAAAGTGTACCGGTCCGTGTACCGGTACGGTATGCTCCCTGGACAACGCCGTACCGGTACGCGTAGCCTGCTTCTGTCCATTTTTGCTTGTTTCACTTATTTTTGATTTTCAATTAATTTTTAACCTTTCTACAATCATCCCAAATATATATAATGGAGTTTTCTACATTATACATGATCTATACAAGTTCTATTACAAACGATTATATATATTTACTTGCTATATATATATAAAGACAAGAGGGTGGGGGTTTACATAAAATTCATATTTTTCTAGAGCTCAGATGATGCAACGGACCTCACCATTGGATTTGTCTCGCGAAATCTAGTTACTGTGTCAAATTTCATTGAATTCCAAGATAGTCGGATTTTTCGTGTTTCACGAGGCAGTCAAGTATCGGGTGACCCAAAAATGGGATTTTTAATAAAATTTTGAAAGTTAAAAATAATTTCAAGCAAATTTAAATAAAAATAATTTAAACTTGAACCAGGAATAAATTTAATCATTTTGGGACGAAAACGGACCCGGGAAAAAGAAGCCATGTGTGGCACATTGTGAGCCAAGTAAATTAGAGGGTATCAATAGGGGAAAAATCTGATTTTCCTCCATTGTGTTCAGTCGTTACCCGATAAGAGGGAAGAGAGGTGTAAGACCCTGTACTAAAAAATTAAATAAGAATACTAATATCTTAAGAGTTTTTCAAATATGAATAAAATGAGGATAAAAACATAGAATCATTGTTGAAATATTAATCATGAAGTTTGAATTTCGAATGGATTGACTTTTGGGTCAAACTTATTTTTTTTTTTTGGATGTGTTTAAGATTGATAAGGGTAACTAAATAAATATATTAATTTTTTTTTATCAAAATAATATTACCATTGAATTCGGGAGGTCGGAAAACATTGGGAGAGGTAATATGGGATGTATTAGAAGTTAGGAAGTATTTTAGAAGTAAAACCAAATTGGAGTGAAATTGGGTAAAAAGGGGTGATGGACACTGCTTAGTATTTTGATCATAACTTTATATTTTGATGTCCAATTGATCTGCAATTTTGACAGGAAATAGTAGACATCTAGGGCTACAAAAGTATACCAATTCGACCTCAAAATGGATCACAACTGACCTGAAAGTCGCACCAAAAATCTGTGAACAGTACGAAGGAAACCCGATTTTTCTGAACAGAAAATATCGGGTTTTGCTCGATTTTCTTGCCCTATAAAAACCTAATGTCGTCCCTTTAGCATTCATTTCACCCCTCCAAACCCTAGGAACCATTTTAGAGGAAGAGAGGAAGATAGAAATACCAATCAAGAGGGATTTATACCTTGTAGAAATCAAAACTTCAAATTCTTCAAGAATACATTCTCCTCCCATTTTCTTCCATTCTTGCTACCCTCTCACCCAAATCTTTTGAAACCCTAGGAGGAGAAGATTAAGAGGAAAAGAAAGGAGAGCAAGAAGGTCTTGAAGCTTGGGTCTTAGCTTGGAATCTTGATTTAAGGTAGGGGATTTTCTCTCAATCTCTCACATTGAGGCTAGATATATATATATAGATATATATATGTATATAGATATATGTTTCTTCACTCTCCTTCTCATATATATAATATGAAATACATGATTCTTGTTCTATTTGTAATAAATGTCATGTTTTGAACAATATGAAGGGTGGGTAACCACCAAAGCTCTATTGATTTTTTTTTTTTATCTTCAAAGCCCTAGTTTTCAAGAAAAGGGGATTTTCTCCTAATTTCTTCTTTGTCTTTGATTTTAAAACTTTAGTGTTGAATATTGTATAACAAAATGATATAGATTACGATCTCTTGCATATTTTCTTGGATTATTCGATTATATGACAAATGTGAAAACAAAATTGGGGATTTTACTATATTTGGGAAATTGTTGTGAATTGTGAATATTCTTGATTTCCTCATTGTATGGTTGTTGTGATGGACTTGGATTACCTTCGAGAGATGCCGTAGAGTGTTAGAGGTTAGTCTATCCCAATGGGGGGTGAGATGGTTGCCTAATGCTCGTAGTGGATCGTTGTTGTGCTCGCGATCACTATTGTTCACATATACACCGAGGAAAAGGGTTAGTATACTAGACACCTTGGGAGGATTTCGTCAATGCCGTAGGAGACGGTACACGCCCTTCCTAAAGAGATTTGTGATTGTTGGTTGGAATTGGTGGACTAGGCATGATCGTTAGGTAGATTCACGAGAAGCAATCAACATACATGGTACGGGGATGAACCAAAAATACATGGAATCGGGAGTTGGGTCGTTCTTGCCGATGCATTGGTATGGGACAATGCTTAGGGAGAAGCCCTTCTTAAATAGCTTAAATTAGAATTTTTTTATCGATGCTAAACTCACTTTATTCTTTTAACTGATTATTGCTATTGTTTAAACTTGAGATCTCTTTTAAAATGTCACTGTTTTCATTCCAAACCTATATATATGTTAGTTGTGAAATGAGACCGACCGTTTGCTATGTTTTTCAAACCTTGTTTGAGTTGAGAGGATTTTGCTACAGAGCTTCGTGCTCACCCCCTACAAATAAAATTTTTTCAGATTTCACACTTGAGGAGGAGTTAGGAGCCGAGGAGCCCACCCATTGGAAGACTCCGCTTGACGGGGATGTGGATCCCGAGGTGGACGCTTAGAGCGACACTTTTATTTTGTTCTAGACTAGATTATGCTTAGAATATCCTTTTGAACTCTAGTTCATTTCTGTTATTTCCGCTGCGTTATATTATTACATTTTGGAGATGTAAAGGCCAAGATTAGACCTATTAATTTGGGATGATAGTGTGGATATGACATATGATGAATGCAAGTTTATTTTATGATGGAAAAATGGACCCGGTGTGGTCAATAGTTATGCATATGTGGACCCGGTGTGGTCAATTGTAATATAATTGTACAGGTTGTGTTTTGGGTAGAGCTCCCCGTACAAAGGAGACTCTGCCCAAATTTTGTTAAAATATGAATGGTTGATGAATGAAACTTTCGTCGTGATGAATTTTACTTAATGCTCTCATACGGTAAATGGTTTTTAGAATGTAATGTCACCCACGGGGGTTTTTGGGGCGTTACAGATTTGGTATCAGAGCCAAGGCTTTAGGTCTTACATGGGAGCTGTAGGTTATGGAGTACCACTAGGGAAGTAGGATTAAGTTGAAGGAAATTGTTGGTCTAATTTTATATGAACCTTATGCTTTAGATTAAAGTGATATTTAGGATGTCTTGTACATCAATGAAACTAAATTGTGAATTGATATGCAGGATGGACGGTGAACGGGTACGTGGACGTGGTCGTGGGCGTGGTGGTCAAGCAAATCCACCACCTCCACCACCTCTCGACGCCATACAGGGTATTTACCAATGTTTAAGGGAACTCACCACCCTAGTGCAACAACCAGGTGGGAACAACCACCACAACGGTGGAGTTCGTCCTTTAGTCCAAGTACCGGGCAACGGCGATGAGAACCGAAGGATGGTAGCTCTTCGAGAATTTCTACGGCAACACCCACCCACCTTCCAAGGGAGCTCCAATCCCTTAGATGCGGATAGATGGATCCGCCGGGTGAAAAAAATTTGTGATGGTATGGGGATCGCCGGGGACCTTCGGGTTGGCTTGGCTACCTATTTGTTGGAAGGGGAGGCCGATTACTGGTGGGAGTCAGTGAAGAAAAGGAGGGACACTAATACGCTCACTTGGGAGGAGTTTGAGCAAAGTTTCAACGACAAGTATTTTCCAGAGTCTGTCAGAGATAAGATGAGTGCAGACTTTCTAGCCTTGCGGCAGGGCAGTATGACCGTGGCTGAGTATGAGAGGAGGTTCGATGAGCTATCCCGTTATGCTTCAGAGTTCATATCCACCGAGGATAGGAGGGCCAAGCGCTTCGAGCAGGGTTTGAGACCGACCATCAGAGAGAAGCTTGTGGCACTCAGAATCCGAGACTATAGAGATTTGGTTGACAGAGCGGCATTGGTGGAGAGAGACATTGATGACTCTCAGAGGAGACAGAGCTATGCTAGAGGAGGCCCGATCCGTACAGGTGCCAGTAGCAGTGGAGCACCGAGGGCGTTACCATATCGTCGCCCCGATCAAGCGGTGGGGCAGAGACCTCTTACAGTCCGAGGAGAGGGGCATGCCCCGACTAGACCAAACACTGACCCTCGTCAATGCTTTGCTTGTGGAGGTGTAGGACACTTCCGAAACAACTGCCCGTCATTTCCACCCAAGGCCAATCAATCAGCCGGGCCATCACATGCAAATAGGCCCCCTCCACCACCGAGACCATTGAGAGCTCAAGCCCCCGGTGATGCCAATCCGGGGAGGGTATTTGCCTTAATCCAACCGGAGGAGGATGCTTCCAATGCCGTTGTGGAAGGTATCATTCTTCTCTACAATTCTTGGGCCCGAATCTTATTCGATCCTGGTGCTACTCATTCTTTTATACGTACTGCATATGCTATGAATTTGGGATTGGGTTTCGAGAAGTTAGAACATGCTTTGACTGTTGACTTGCCTACGGGAGAACAGTTGGGTACTAGCCGAGTCTGCAAGGGTTGTGTGCTTCGTATTGGGGAGCACGAATTGATTGTGGATTTGATTGCTTTAGAGATGAAGGGGTATGACGTGATTTTTGGGATGAACTTGTTATCCACTTTTCATGCGGTAATGGATTGTTTCCGCAAGCGAATTACATTTCAATTGTCGGGAGGAGTAATTTTCAGTTTTGTGAATAACCGAGATTCTTTCCATCCATTTCCTACTACGGGAAGTAAATTCTTAAAAGCTAAGGCAGGGAGCCACTTGAGTTTCTTGGCTAGCTTGATGGGAGATGATCGGGATAGATCCCACTCGGGTATGGTGTTGATTATATCAGATTTTCCGGATGTCTTCCCAGATGAATTACCCGGGTTACCGCCACAGAGAGAGATTGAGTTCGCAATCGATCTTTATCCGGGAACCGAACCTATTTCTATTGCTCCTTATCGGATGGCGCCTTTGGAGTTGAAGGAGCTAAGGAAGCAATTGGACCACTTGCTGGCAATTGGATTCATCCGTTTGAGCACTTCACCTTGGGGAGCCCCGGTCCTCTTTGTGAAGAAGACGGATGAAACACTTCGGTTATGCACAGATTACCGACGGTTGAATCGGGTGACGGTGAAGAACAAGTATCCCTTGCCGCGCATTGATGATTTATTTGATCAATTGAGGGGTTCTAAGTTCTACTCCAAGATTGATCTCCGCACCGGGTACCATCAACTGCGTGTCAAGGAGGAGGATATTCCTAAGACTGCTTTTCGTACTCGGTATGGTCACTTCGAGTATACGGTGATGCCGTTCGGATTGACTAATGCTCCAGCAGCCTTCATGGATTTGATGCACAGGGTATTCCGGCCATATCTAGATCAATTTGTCATTGTGTTTATTGATGACATATTGATTTATTCCCGGACACAAGAAGAACATGCACATCATCTCTCGGTTGTGCTACAAACATTGAGAGAACATAAGTTATATGCGAAGATGAGCAAGTGTGAGTTTTGGATGAAGGAAGTGAAGTTCCTTGGCCATGTTGTGTCCGAGCAAGGGGTAGCGGTTGATTCCTCGAAGATTGAGGCCGTGATGAAATGGGAACCACCAAAGAATGTGACAGAAATACGTAGTTTCTTGGGGTTAGCCGGTTACTATCGTAGGTTTGTGGAAGGTTTTTCCAAGCTTGCGATGCCGATGACTCGCCTTACCAAGAAGGGGGAGAAATTTGTGTGGACTCAAGCGTGTGAATTAGCTTTTCGCACCTTGAAGGAAAAGTTGACGACGGCACCGATCCTCATTATTCCGAACAGTGGGGAAGGTTACGATGTTTACACCGATGCTTCACTACGAGGCTTGGGATGTGTGTTGATGCAAGGAGGCAAGGTGGTTGCTTATGGCTCGAGGCAACTCAAGATTCATGAGCGGAACTATCCCACTCACGACTTGGAGCTAGCCGCTGTGGTTTTTGCTCTTAAGTTGTGGAGGTGTTACTTGTATGGAGAGAAATTTCAAGTGTTCTCGGATCATAAAAGCCTCAAGTATGTGTTCACACAGAAAGAATTAAATCTCCGGCAGAGAAGGTGGATTGAGTACTTAGAAGATTACGACTTCACTCTCAACTATCATCCGGGGAAGGCTAATGTAGTAGCGGATGCATTGAGTAGGAAGTCTCAGGGTGAAATCAATGTCCTTGCGGCTAAACGGTGGAAAATGATGGATACGTTGGAGGAGTTTGATCTATGGGTTAATGGACCGGAGGATCGACCATGTTTGTTTAACCTAGTAGCTCAACCAATCCTCCGACAAAGGATTGTGGAGTTGCAACGATTAGATCCCGAGTTGACAAAAATTCGGGATAAATTGGAGAGGAATGAGATTGTTGAGGATTGGTCTTTAAAGAATGAGGAGTTACAGTTTTGGGGAAGATTATGCGTGCCAAACGACGACCAAGTGAGGGAAGAAGTGTTGGGAGAGTGTCACCGATCGAAGTTCTCTATACATCCGGGGAGTACAAAAATGTATAGAGATATGAAACGACAATATTGGTGGAGTGGAATGAAGAAGGATGTAGCAAAGTTCATTTCAAGGTGTGCCGTATGTCAGCAAGTGAAGATTGAGCACCAACGACCTGGAGGATTATTACAGTCTCTGCCTATCCCGGAGTGGAAGTGGGATCATATCACCATGGACTTCGTGTCGGGTTTTCCACGGACTTCAAGAGGGCATAACGCCGTATGGGTTATCGTAGATCGACTCACCAAGTCAGCTCACTTTTTGGGGATGAAGACCACAGACTCGTTAGAGATCTTGAGCAGACTATACATTCGAGAGATTGTTCGATTGCATGGAGTTCCACTTTCTATCGTGTCGGATCGCGATTCTCGTTTTGTGGCTCGTTTTTGGCAAAGTCTACAACAAGCTATGGGGACAGAATTACATTTCAGCACAGCCTTTCACCCTCAAACAGATGGCCAATCCGAGAGAGTGATACAGGTTTTGGAAGACATGTTACGGGCTTGCGCATTGGACTTCAAAGGGAGTTGGATCGATCACTTACCGTTGGTGGAATTTGCGTACAATAACAGTTACCAAGCGAGTATCGGAATGGCGCCGTATGAAGCTTTGTATGGAAGACCATGTAGATCCCCGACATGTTGGTTGGAAGCCGGAGAGAGTAGTATGTTTGGGCCCGAGATTGTACGGGAGACAACGGAGAAGATTCAGCTCATTCGGGAGAGATTACGCACAGCACAGAGTCGACAAAAGAGCTATGCGGATAGGAGAAGAAGGCCTTTGGAATTCAAGGAGGGAGATTTTGTATTTCTTAAAGTGTCACCCAAGAAGGGCGTACTTAGATTCGGTAAGAAAGGAAAACTCGCTCCAAGGTACATCGGTCCATTTGAAGTGATCAAGACAGTGGGCAAAGTAGCATACCAACTTCGGCTACCAGTATCATTGTCAGGAGTTCATGACGTGTTCCACGTTTCGATGTTGAGGAAATGTCAACCAGATACGTCGCATGTCGTGGATTTGGAGGATATTGAAGTGCAAGATGGAGTCACCTATGAAGAGCAGCCGGTGAAGATTCTTGATATCCAGGAGAAAGTGCTTCGCAACAAGGTAATCCAGCTGGTGAAAGTCCTGTGGCAACATCATGGCGTAGAGGAAGCAACTTGGGAACCGGAGTGGGAGATGCGAGAGAAATATCCATATTTGTTCGCTACTTGAGGTAAGTTTCGAGGACGAAACTTTCTTTAAGGGGGTGGATTGTAAGACCCTGTACTAAAATTAAATAAGAATACTAATATCTTAAGAGTTTTCCAAATATGAATAAAATGAGGATAAAAACTTAGAATCATTGTTGAAATATTAATCATGAAGTTTGAGTTTCGAACGGATTGACTTTTGGGTCAAACTTAATTTTTTTTTTGGATGTGTTTAAGATTGATAAGGGTAACTAAATAAATATATTAATTTTTTTTTATCAAAATAACATTACCATTGAATTCGGGAGGTCGGAAAACATTGGGAGAGGTAATATGGGATGTATTAGAAGTTAGGAAGTATTTTAGAAGTAAAACCAAATTGGAGTGAAATTGGGTAAAAAGGGGTGATGGACACTGCTTAGTATTTTGATCATAACTTTATATTTTGATGTCCAATTGATCTGAAATTTTGACAGGAAATAGTAGACATCTAGGGCTACAAAAGTGTATTTCATGAAAAATTTCCAATTCGACCTCTAAATGGGTCAAAACTGACCTGGAAGTCGCACCAAAAATCTGTGAACAGTACGAAGGAAACCCGATTTTTTCTGAACAGAAAATATCGGGTTTTGCTCGATTTTCTTGCCCTATAAAAACCTAATGTCGTCCCTTTAGCATTCATTTCACCCCTCCAAACCCTAGGAACCATTTTAGAGGAAGAGAGGAAGATAGAAATACCAATCAAGAGGGATTTATACCTTGTAGAAATCAAAACTTCAAATTCTTCAAGAATACATTCTCCTCCCATTTTCTTCCATTCTTGCTACCCTCTCACCCAAATCTTTTGAAACCCTAGGAGGAGAAGATTAAGAGGAAAAGAAAGGAGAGCAAGAAGGTCTTGAAGCTTGGGTCTTAGCTTGGAATCTTGATTTAAGGTAGGGGATTTTCTCTCAATCTCTCACATTGAGGCTAGATATATATATATATATATATAGATATATGTTTCTTCACTCTCCTTCTCATATATATAATATGAAATACATGATTCTTGTTCTATTTGTAATAAATGTGTGTTTGAACAATATGAAGGGTGGGTAACCACCAAAGCTCTATTGATTTTTTTTTTTATCTTCAAAGCCCTAGTTTTCAAGAAAAGGGGATTTTCTCCTAATTTCTTCTTTGTCTTTGATTTTAAAACTTTAGTGTTGAATATTGTATAACAAAATGATATAGATTACGATCTCTTGCATATTTTCTTGGATTATTCGATTATATGACAAATGTGAAAACAAAATTGGGGATTTTACTATATTTGGGAAATTGTTGTGAATTGTGAATATTCTTGATTTCCTCATTGTATGGTTGTTGTGATGGACTTGGATTACCTTCGAGAGATGCCGTAGAGTGTTAGAGGTTAGTCTATCCCAATGGGGGGTGAGATGGTTGCCTAATGCTCGTAGTGGATCGTTGTTGTGCTCGCGATCACTATTGTTCACATATACACCGAGGAAAAGGGTTAGTATACTAGACACCTTGGGAGGATTTCGTCAATGCCGTAGGAGACGGTACACGCCCTTCCTAAAGAGATTTGTGATTGTTGGTTGGAATTGGTGGACTAGGCATGATCGTTAGGTAGATTCACGAGAAGCAATCAACATACATGGTACGGGGATGAACCAAAAATACATGGAATCGGGAGTTGGGTCGTTCTTGCCGATGCATTGGTATGGGACAATGCTTAGGGAGAAGCCCTTCTTAAATAGCTTAAATTAGAATTTTGTTTATCGATGCTAAACTCACTTTATTCTTTTAACTGATTATTGCTATTGTTTAAACTTGAGATCTCTTTTAAAATGTCACTGTTTTCATTCCAAACCTATATATATGTTAGTTGTGAAATGAGACCGACCGTTTGCTATGTTTTTCAAACCTTGTTTGAGTTGAGAGGATTTTGCTACAGAGCTTCGTGCTCACCCCCTACAAATAAATTTTTTCAGATTTCACACTTGAGGAGGAGTTAGGAGCCGAGGAGCCCACCCATTGGAAGACTCCGCTTGACGGGGATGTGGATCCCGAGGTGGACGCTTAGAGCGACACTTTTATTTTGTTCTAGACTAGATTATGCTTAGAATATCCTTTTGAACTCTAGTTCATTTCTGTTATTTCCGCTGCGTTATATTATTACATTTTGGAGATGTAAAGGCCAAGATTAGACCTATTAATTTGGGATGATAGTGTGGATATGACATATGATGAATGCAAGTTTATTTTATGATGGAAAAATGGACCCGGTGTGGTCAATAGTTATGCATATGTGGACCCGGTGTGGTCAATTGTAATATAATTGTACAGGTTGTGTTTTGGGTAGAGCTCCCCGTACAAAGGAGACTCTGCCCAAATTTTGTTAAAATATGAATGGTTGATGAATGAAACTTTCGTCGTGATGAATTTTACTTAATGCTCTCATACGGTAAATGGTTTTTAGAATGTAATGTCACCCACGGGGGTTTTTGGGGCGTTACGAAGAGGAAAATAGAGAAGGTTCTTCACTTCTCTATACGATCTACAAGATTCGAGGAGTCGAATCCACTGGGCCAAGAGGGAAGTCAACCTCCTCGTCAAAAGCTACGCAATACGTACCCAAAAAACTAGGGTTTTCACCGAAGATTTGTGAAAAAATGGGACTTGAGGAAAATTCAAGGGTTTGAGTTGATTGAGGTTGCGAAAGTCTTCTAAGTTGGTTCCATGCTTCAGAGGTAGGGTTCCATCCTACTTGGGTTTATTTAAACCTAAGGGTGTTCTATGTAATGGGTGGG
>CAUOFW020004921.1:0-29220 GCA_963454935.2 Ilex paraguariensis | reverse complement strand
TTTTCGCCAAACTAACAAAAGTTTTCACACCAGAATACGAATTCTAAGACTGTCATGACCGTGCCACTCGTAATTACACGTGAGGACCATATTCATGTAATCCAGACAAATTTTACTCACATTTTTCGAAAGAGGAACGAATGTACCATTTGGAACGACCTTGGCTTAATCCCACGAAATGAATGTTAACCAACATAAAAATAATGAAATTGACATATCTTAGAGCTATTAAAGCACGTGCACTCACATACCTCCAAAAATCAATTGGGCATTCTATGTCGTCATTGGACCTTTGGTAAAGGCTTGAGGAACGAGAGGATTAAGGTTTCAAAGGAAGTTGGACCATACACGAATTTAGTATTCAAGAATACACTTAATATTTCTTTTCATGCAACATGAATGCCCATACCACTCGTGTTACCTTCACAGGAGTTTGGTTTGAGATGTCGTCCCTTGTACTCCCTTTGTCCATGTCATCTCTGGCACAATCATAGAAGTCATGGAGAAAAAGAGAACCCTAGGTAGGGGAGTAATTCGTGAGATTCCACCAAACGGAGCTGTGCGCAAAATCTTTGTTGGAGGCATTCTGAAAATCCAAGATCAAACAAGAATCTGGGGTAAATAGAGAGAATTAAGGGTTTAGCGGGCCTCCCGTTGGTTTATCAAAAAGTTGGAGAGGTTTGTGGGAGTGGATCTGAAGGGTTTAAGAGAACGAAATATTTTTCTACTGGTGGAATCCGTTATAATTTTTTGGACACATCGGGTACCAACCGTAGGAAACTGCATTCGACCTGCCGGTAGCTCAGAAAAAAGTTCCAACAATTTTTTCAAATTTTTTTTTTAATTTCTCCACTTCAAAACAAAGCAAACCAAAACTAATTAGAACCCCAAGTCCTAAAACTAAAAGTGCATCCAATTAAGTCCTTAGTCACATTTCACAGTGAGACGAATTCTAAGTATATGCAACCTAAAATGCTCAATAATTAATCTAGTCGAATGTCAAATTCAATAGAAAGTTAAAATTGCACGCCACTTTCTTTGGCAACATGAATACATTTAGCTTATGCACTACGCCGTGAAACCCGTAGGTTACTTCTAGCGTTGAGCGTTGTCCCGTGAAAGTTTCTAGAGAAGACGCCGTCTAACTTCAACTTATCTATCTGAAATTCAAATTTTTTTCCCGTAATCACCCTGAAAGCAAAGACATAACATATCTACTGAATTTAGTTCACACAAACTCTACCAACGACACAAAGTCTACGCAAGAGTACTCACAATGATGTTCGAACCCCAGACCCGTGTTCGTGTGATACGATCGTGCAACTGAAGAGATTCCCAAAATAAGGTTCATTTTCCAATTACGGATCCAAATTTATGTTTTTCCCCAAACTAACAAAAGTTTTCACACTCAGAAATAGAATTCTATGACTGTCATGACCGTGCCACTCGTAATTACACGTGAGGACCAGATTCATGTAATCCAGACAAATTTTACTCACATTTTTCGAAAGAGGAACGAATGTACCATTTGGAACGACCTTGGCTTAATCCCACGAAATAATGTTAACCAACATAAAAATAATGAAATTGACATATCTTAGAGCTATTAAAGCACGTGCACTCAACCATACCTCCAAAATCAAATTGGGCATTCTATGTCGTCATTGGACCTTTGGTAAAGGCTTGAGGAACGAGGGGATTAAGGTTTGAAAGGAAGTTGGACCATACACGAATTTAGTATTCAAGAATACACTTAATATTTCTTTTCATGCAACATGAATGCCCATACCACTCGTGTTACCTTCACAGGAGTTTGGTTTGAGATGTCGTCCCTTGTACTCCCTTTGTCCATGTCATCTCTGGCACAATCATAGAAGTCATGGAGAAAAAGAGACCCTAGGTAGGGGAGTAATTCGTGAGATTCCACCAAACGGAGCTGTGCGCAAAATCTTTGTTGGAGGCATTCTGAAAATCCAAGATCAATACAAGAATCTGGGGTAAATAGAGAGAATTAAGGGTTTAGCGGGCCTCCCGTTGGTTTATCAAAAAATTTGGAGAGGTTTGTGGGAGTGGATCTGAAGGGTTTAAGAGAACGAAATATTTTTCTACTGGTGGAATCCGTTATAATTTTTTGGACACATCGGGTACCAACCGGTAGGAAACTGCATTCGACCTGCCGGTAGCTCAGAAAAAAGTTCCAACATTTTTTCAAATTTTTTTTTAATTTCTCCACTTCAAAACAAAGGAAACCAAAACTAATTAGAACCCCAAGTCCTAAAACTAAAAGTGCATCCAATTCAGTCCTTAGTCACATTTCACAGTGAGACGAATTCTAAGTATATGCAACCTAAAATGCTCAATAATTAATCTAGTCGAATGTCAAATTCAATAGAAAGTTAAAATTGCACGCCACTTTCTTTGGCAACATGAATACATTTAGCTTATGCACTACGCCGTGAAACCCGTAGGTTACTTCTAGCGGTTGAGCGTTGTCCCGTGAAAGTTTCTAGAGAAGACGCCGTCTAACTTCAACTTATCTATCTGAAATTCAAATTATTTTCCCGTAATCACCCTGAAAGCAAAGACATAACATATCTACTGAATTTAGTTCACACAAAACTCTACCAATGACACAAAGTCTACGCAAGAGTACTCACAATGATGTTCGAACCCCAGACCCGTGTTCGTGTGATACGATCGTGCAACTGAAGAGATTCCCAAAATAAGGTTCATTTTCCAATTACAGATCCAAATTTATGTTTTTCCCCAAACTAACAAAAGTTTTCACACTCAGAAATAGAATTCTATGACTGTCATGACCGTGCCACTCGTAATTACACGTGAGGACCAGATTCATGTAATCCAGACAAATTTTACTCACATTTTTCGAAAGAGGAACGATTGTACCAATTGCAACGACCTTGGCTTAATCCCACGAAATGAATGTTAACCAACATAAAAATAATGAAATTGACATATCTTAGAGCTATTAAAGCACGTGCACTCAACCATACCTCCTAAAATAAATTGGGCATTCTATGTCGTCATTGGACCTTTGGTAAAGGCTTGAGGAACGAGAGGATTAAGGTTTGAAAGGAAGTTGGACCATACACGAATTTAGTATTCAAGAATACACTTAATATTTCTTTTCATGCAACATGAATGCCCATACCACTCGTGTTACCTTCAGAGGAGTTTGGTTTGAGATGTCGTCCCTTGTACTCCCTTTGTCCATGTCATCTCTGGCACAATCAAAGAAGTCATGGAGAAAAAGAGAACCCTAGGTAGGGGAGTAATTCGTGAGATTCCACCAAACGGAGCTGTGCGCAAAATCTTTGTTGGAGGCATTCTGAAAATCCAAGATCAATCCAAGAATCTGGGGTAAATAGAGAGAATTAAGGGTTTAGCGGGCCTCCCGTTGGTTTATCAAAAAATTTGGAGAGGTTTGTGGGAGTGGATCTGAAGGGTTTAAGAGAACGAAATATTTTTCTACTGGTGGAATCCGTTATAATTTTTTGGACACTTCGGGTACCAACCGCTAGGAAACTGCATTCGACCTGCCGGTAGCTCAGAAAAAAGTTCCAACAATTTTTTCAATTTTTTTTTTAATTTCTCCACTTCAAAAAAAGCAAACCAAAACTAATTAGAACCCCAAGTCCTAAAACTAAAAGTGCATCCAATTAAGTCCTTAGTCACATTTCACAGTGAGACGAATTCTAAGTATATGCAACCTAAAATGCTCAATAATTAATCTAGTCGAATGTCAAATTCAATAGAAAGTTAAAATTGCACGCCACTTTCTTTGGCAACATGAATACATTTAGCTTATGCACTACGCCGTGAAACCCGTAGGTTACTTCTAGCGGTTGAGCGTTGTCCCGTGAAAGTTTCTAGAGAAGACGCCGTCTAACTTCAACTTATCTATCTGAAATTCAAATTATTTTCCCGTAATCACCCTGAAAGCAAAGACATAACATATCTACTGAATTTAGTTCACACAAAACTCTACCAACGACACAAAGTCTACGCAAGAGTACTCACAATGATGTTCGAACCCCAGACCCGTGTTCGTGTGATACGATCGTGCAACTGAAGAGATTCCCAAAATAAGGTTCATTTTCCAATTACGGATCCAAATTTATGTTTTTCCCCAAACTAACAAAAGTTTTCACACTCAGAAATAGAATTCTATGACTGTCATGACCGTGCCACTCGTAATTACACGTGAGGACCAGATTCATGTAATCCAGACAAATTTTACTCACATTTTTCGAAAGAGGAACGAATGTACCATTTGGAACGACCTTGGCTTAATCCCACGAAATGAATGTTAACCAACATAAAAATAATGAAATTGACATATCTTAGAGCTATTAAAGCACGTGCACTCAACCATACCTCCAAAAATCAAATTGGGCATTCTATGTCGTCATTGGACCTTTGGTAAAGGCTTGAGGAACGAGGGGATTAAGGTTTCAAAGGAAGTTGGACCATACACGAATTTAGTATTCAAGAATACACTTAATATTTCTTTTCATGCAACATGAATGCCCATACCACTCGTGTTACCTTCACAGGAGTTTGGTTTGAGATGTCGTCCCTTGTACTCCCTTTGTCCATGTCATCTCTGGCACAATCATAGAAGTCATGGAGAAAAAGAGAACCCTAGGTAGGGGAGTAATTCGTGAGATTCCACCAAACGGAGCTGTGCGCAAAATCTTTGTTGGAGGCATTCTGAAAATCCAAGATCAATACAAGAATCTGGGGTAAATAGAGAGAATTAAGGGTTTAGCGGGCCTCCCGTTGGTTTATCAAAAAAGTTGGAGAGGTTTGTGGGAGTGGATCTGAAGGGTTTAAGAGAACGAAATATTTTTCTACTGGTGGAATCCGTTATAATTTTTTGGACACATCGGGTACCAACCGGTAGGAAACTGCATTCGACCTGCCGGTAGCTCAGAAAAAAGTTCCAACAATTTTTTCAAATTTTTTTTTTAATTTCTCCACTTCAAAACAAAGCAAACCAAAACTAATTAGAACCCCAAGTCCTAAAACTAAAAGTGCATCCAATTCAGTCCTTAGTCACATTTCACAGTGAGACGAATTCTAAGTATATGCAACCTAAAATGCTCAATAATTAATCTAGTCGAATGTCAAATTCAATAGAAAGTTAAAATTGCACGCCACTTTCTTTGGCAACATGAATACATTTAGCTTATGCACTACGCCGTGAAACCCGTTGGTTACTTCTAGCGGTTGAGCGTTGTCCCGTGAAAGTTTCTAGAGAAGACGCCGTCTAACTTCAACTTATCTATCTGAAATTCAAATTATTTTCCCGTAATCACCCTGAAAGCAAAGACATAACATATCTACTGAATTTAGTTCACACAAAACTCTACCAACGACACAAAGTCTACGCAAGAGTACTCACAATGATGTTCGAACCCCAGACCCGTGTTCGTGTGATACGATCGTGCAACTGAAGAGATTCCCAAAATAAGGTTCATTTTCCAATTACGGATCCAAATTTATGTTTTTCCCCAAACTAACAAAAGTTTTCACACTCAGAAATAGAATTCTATGACTGTCATGACCGTGCCACTCGTAATTACACGTGAGGACCAGATTCATGTAATCCAGACAAATTTTACTCACATTTTTCGAAAGAGGAACGAATGTACCATTTGGAACGACCTTGGCTTAATCCCACGAAATGAATGTTAACCAACATAAAAATAATGAAATTGACATATCTTAGAGCTATTAAAGCACGTGCACTCAACCATACCTCCTAAAATCAAATTGGGCATTCTATGTCGTCATTGGACCTTTGGTAAAGGCTTGAGGAACGAGGGGATTAAGGTTTGAAAGGAAGTTGGACCATACACGAATTTAGTATTCAAGAATACACTTAATATTTCTTTTCATGCAACATGAATGCCCATACCACTCGTGTTACCTTCACAGGAGTTTGGTTTGAGATGTCGTCCCTTGTACTCCCTTTGTCCATGTCATCTCTGGCACAATCATAGAAGTCATGGAGAAAAAGAGAACCCTAGGTAGGGGAGTAATTCGTGAGATTCCACCAAACGGAGCTGTGCGCAAAATCTTTGTTGGAGGCATTCTGAAAATCCAAGATCAATCCAAGAATCTGGGGTAAATAGAGAGAATTAAGGGTTTAGCGGGCCTCCCGTTGGTTTATCAAAAAATTTGGAGAGGTTTGTGGGAGTGGATCTGAAGGGTTTAAGAGAACGAAATATTTTTCTACTGGTGGAATCCGTTATAATTTTTTGGACACTTCGGGTACCAACCGCTAGGAAACTGCATTCGACCTGCCGGTAGCTCAGAAAAAAGTTCCAACAATTTTTTCAAATTTTTTTTTTAATTTCTCCACTTCAAAAAAAAGGAAACCAAAACTAATTAGAACCCCAAGTCCTAAAACTAAAAGTGCATCCAATTCAGTCCTTAGTCACATTTCACAGTGAGACGAATTCTAAGTATATGCAACCTAAAATGCTCAATAATTAATCTAGTCGAATGTCAAATTCAATAGAAAGTTAAAATTGCACGCCACTTTCTTTGGCAACATGAATACATTTAGCTTATGCACTACGCCATGAAACCCGTTGGTTACTTCTAGCAGTTGAGCGTTGTCCCGTGAAAGTTTCTAGAGAAGACGCCGTCTAACTTCAACTTATCTATCTGAAATTCAAATTATTTTCCCGTAATCACCCTGAAAGCAAAGATATAACATAACTACTGAATTTAGTTCACACAAAACTCTACCAACGACACAAAGTCTACGCAAGAGTACTCACAATGATGTTCGAACCCCAGACCCGTGTTCGTGTGATAGGATCGTGCAACTGAAGCGATTCCCAAAATAAGGTTCATTTTCCAATTGTGGATCCAAATTTATGTTTTTCCCCAAACTAACAAAAGTTTTCACACTCAGAAATAGAATTCTATGACAGTCATGACCGTGCCACTCGTAATTACACGTGAGGACCAGATTCATGTAATCCAGACAAATTTTACTCACATTTTTCGAAAGAGGAACGAATGTACCATTTGGAACGACCTTGGCTTAATCCCACGAAATGAATGTTAACCAACATAAAAATAATGAAATTGACATATCTTAGAGCTATTAAAGCACGTGCACTCAACCATACCTCCTAAAATCAAATTGGGCATTCTATGTTGTCATTGGACCTTTGGTAAAGGATTGAGGAACGAGGGGATTAAGGTTTAGAAGGATGTTGGACCATACACGAATTTAGTATTCAAGAATATAGTTAATATTTCTTTTCATGCAACATGAATGCCCATACCACTCGTGTTACCTTCACAGGAGTTTGGTTTGAGATGTCGTCCCTTGTACTCCCTTTGTCCATGTCATCTCTGGCACAATCATAGAAGTCATGGAGAAAAATAGAACCCTAGGTAGGGGAGTAATTCGTGAGATTCCACCAAACGGAGCTGTGCGCAAAATCTTTGTTAGAGGCATTCTGAAAATCCAAGATCAATCCAAGAATCTGGGGTAAATAGAGAGAATTAAGGGTTTAGCGGGCCTCCCGTTGGTTTCTCAAAAAATTTGGAGAGGTTTGTGGGAGTGGATCTGAAGGGTTTAAGAGAACGAAATATTTTTCTACTGGTGGAATCCGTTATAATTTTTTGGACACTTCGGGTACCAACCGCTAGGAAACTGCATTCGACTTGCCGGTAGCTTAGAAAAAACTAATTAGAACCCCAAGTCCTAAAACTAAAAGTGCATCCAATTCAGTCCTTAGTCACATTTCACAGTGAGAAGAATTCTAAGTATATGCAACCTAAAATGCTCAATAATTAATCTAGTCGAATGTCAAATTCAATAGAAAGTTAAAATTGCACGCCACTTTCTTTGGCAACATGAATACGTTTAGCTTATGCACTGCACCGTGAAACCCGTAGGTTACTTGTAGCGGTTGAGCATTGTCCCGTGAAAGTTTCTAGAGACGACGCCGTCTAACTTCAACTTATCTATCAGAAATTCAAATTATTTTCCCGTAATCACCCTGAAAGCAAAGACATAACATATCTACTGAATTTAGTTCACACAAAACTCTACCAAGGACACAAAGTCTACGCAAGAGTACTCACAATGATGTTCGAACCCCAGACCCGTGTTCGTGTGATACGATCGTGCATCTGAAGAGATTCCCAAAATAAGGTTCATTTTCCAATTACGGATCCAAATTTATGATTTTCGGCAAACTAACAAAAGTTTTCACACTCAGAAATAGAATACTAAGACTGTCATGACCGTTCCACTCGTAATTACACGTGAGGACCAGATTCATGTAATCCAGACAAATTTTACTCACATTTTTCGAAAGCTTCGGGTACCAACCGGTAGGAAACTACATTCGACCTGCCGGTAGCTTAGAAAAAAGTTCCAACAATTTTTTCAAATTTTTTTTTTAATTTATCCACTTCAAAAAAAAGGAAACCAAAACTAATTAGAACCCCAAGTCCTAAAACTAAAAGTGCATCCAATTCAGTCCTTAGTCACATTTCACAGTGAGACGAATTCTAAGTATATGCAACCTAAAATGCTCAATAATTAATCTAGTCGAATGTCAAATTCAATAGAAAGTTAAAATTGCACGCCACTTTCTTTGGCAACATGAATACATTTAGCTTATGCACTACGCCATGAAACCCGTTGGTTACTTCTAGCAGTTGAGCGTTGTCCCGTGAAAGTTTCTAGAGAAGACGCCGTCTAACTTCAACTTATCTATCTGAAATTCAAATTATTTTCCCGTAATCACCCTGAAAGCAAAGATATAACATATCTACTGAATTTAGTTCACACAAAACTCTACCAACGACACAAAGTCTACGCAAGAGTACTCACAATGATGTTCGAACCCCAGACCCGTGTTCGTGTGATACGATCGTGCAACTGAAGAGATTCCCAAAATAAGGTTCATTTTCCAATTGCGGATCCAAATTTATGTTTTTCCCCAAACTAACAAAAGTTTTCACACTCAGAAATAGAATTCTATGACTGTCATGACCGTGCCACTCGTAATTACACGTGAGGACCAGATTCATGTAATCCAGACAAATTTTACTCACATTTTTCGAAAGAGGAACGAATGTACCATTTGGAACGACCTTGGCTTAATCCCACGAAATGAATGTTAACCAACATAAAAATAATGAAATTGACATATCTTAGAGCTATTAAAGCACGTGCACTCAACCATACCTCCTAAAATCAAATTGGGCATTCTATGTCGTCATTGGACCTTTGGTAAAGGCTTGAGGAACGAGGGGATTAAGGTTTAGAAGGATGTTGGACCATACACGAATTTAGTATTCAAGAATATACTTAATATTTCTTTTCATGCAACATGAATGCCCATACCACTCGTGTTACCTTCACAGGAGTTTGGTTTGAGATGTCGTCCCTTGTACTCCCTTTGTCCATGTCATCTCTGGCACAATCATAGAAGTCATGGAGAAAAATAGAACCCTAGGTAGGGGAGTAATTCGTGAGATTCCACCAAACGGAGCTGTGCGCAAAATCTTTGTTGGAGGCATTCTGAAAATCCAAGATCAATCCAAGAATCTGGGGTAAATAGAGAGAATTAAGGGTTTAGCGGGCCTCCCGTTGGTTTATCAAAAAATTTGGAGAGGTTTGTGGGAGTGGATCTGAAGGGTTTAAGAGAACGAAATATTTTTCTACTGGTGGAATCCGTTATAATTTTTTGGACACTTCGGGTACCAACCGCTAGGAAACTGCATTCGACCTGCCGGTAGCTTAGAAAAAAGTTCCAACAATTTTTTCAAATTTTTTTTTTAATTTCTCCACTTCAAAAAAAGGAAACCAAAACTAATTAGAACCCCAAGTCCTAAAACTAAAAGTGCATCCAATTCAGTCCTTAGTCACATTTCACAGTGAGACGAATTCTAAGTATATGCAACCTAAAATGCTCAATAATTAATCTAGTCGAATGTCAAATTCAATAGAAAGTTAAAATTGCACGCCACTTTCTTTGGCAACATGAATACATTTAGCTTATGCACTACGCCATGAAACCCGTTGGTTACTTCTAGCAGTTGAGCGTTGTCCCGTGAAAGTTTCTAGAGAAGACGCCGTCTAACTTCAACTTATCTATCTGAAATTCAAATTATTTTCCCGTAATCACCCTGAAAGCAAAGATATAACATATCTACTGAATTTAGTTCACACAAAACTCTACCAACGACACAAAGTCTACGCAAGAGTACTCACAATGATGTTCGAACCCCAGACCCGTGTTCGTGTGATACGATCGTGCAACTGAAGAGATTCCCAAAATAAGGTTCATTTTCCAATTGCGGATCCAAATTTATGTTTTTCCCCAAACTAACAAAAGTTTTCACACTCAGAAATAGAATTCTATGACTGTCATGACCGTGCCACTCGTAATTACACGTGAGGACCAGATTCATGTAATCCAGACAAATTTTACTCACATTTTTCGAAAGAGGAACGAATGTACCATTTGGAACGACCTTGGCTTAATCCCACGAAATGAATGTTAACCAACATAAAAATAATGAAATTGACATATCTTAGAGCTATTAAAGCACGTGCACTCAACCATACCTCCTAAAATCAAATTGGGCATTCTATGTCGTCATTGGACCTTTGGTAAAGGCTTGAGGAACGAGGGGATTAAGGTTTAGAAGGATGTTGGACCATACACGAATTTAGTATTCAAGAATATACTTAATATTTCTTTTCATGCAACATGAATGCCCATACCACTCGTGTTACCTTCACAGGAGTTTGGTTTGAGATGTCGTCCCTTGTACTCCCTTTGTCCATGTCATCTCTGGCACAATCATAGAAGTCATGGAGAAAAATAGAACCCTAGGTAGGGGAGTAATTCGTGAGATTCCACCAAACGGAGCTGTGCGCAAAATCTTTGTTGGAGGCATTCTGAAAATCCAAGATCAATCCAAGAATCTGGGGTAAATAGAGAGAATTAAGGGTTTAGCGGGCCTCCCGTTGGTTTATCAAAAAATTTGGAGAGGTTTGTGGGAGTGGATCTGAAGGGTTTAAGAGAACGAAATATTTTTCTACTGGTGGAATCCGTTATAATTTTTTGGACACTTCGGGTACCAACCGCTAGGAAACTGCATTCGACTTGCCGGTAGCTTAGAAAAAAGTTCCAACAATTTTTTCAAATTTTTTTTTTAATTTCTCCACTTCAAAAAAAAGGAAACCAAAACTAATTAGAACCCCAAGTCCTAAAACTAAAAGTGCATCCAATTCAGTCCTTAGTCACATTTCACAGTGAGACGAATTCTAAGTATATGCAACCTAAAATGCTCAATAATTAATCTAGTCGAATGTCAAATTCAATAGAAAGTTAAAATTGCACGCCACTTTCTTTGGCAACATGAATACGTTTAGCTTATGCACTGCGCCGTGAAACCCGTAGGTTACTTCTAGCGGTTGAGCGTTGTCCCGTGAAAGTTTCTAGAGACGACGCCGTCTAACTTCAACTTATCTATCAGAAATTCAAATTATTTTCCCGTAATCACCCTGAAAGCAAAGACATAACATATCTACTGAATTTAGTTCACACAAAACTCTACCAAGGACACAAAGTCTACGCAAGAGTACTCACAATGATGTTCGAACCCCAGACCCGTGTTCGTGTGATACGATCGTGCATCTGAAGAGATTCCCAAAATAAGGTTCATTTTCCAATTACGGATCCAAATTTATGATTTTCGCCAAACTAACAAAAGTTTTCACACTCAGAAATAGAATACTAAGACTGTCATGACCGTTCCACTCGTAATTACACGTGAGGACCAGATTCATGTAATCCAGACAAATTTTACTCACATTTTTCGAAAGCTTCGGGTACCAACCGGTAGGAAACTGCATTCGACCTGCCGGTAGCTTAGAAAAAAGTTCCAACAATTTTTTCAAATTTTTTTTTTAATTTATCCACTTCAAAAAAAAGGAAACCAAAACTAATTAGAACCCCAAGTCCTAAAACTAAAAGTGCATCCAATTCAGTCCTTAGTCACATTTCACAGTGAGACGAATTCTAAGTATATGCAACCTAAAATGCTCAATAATTAATCTAGTCGAATGTCAAATTCAATAGAAAGTTAAAATTGCACGCCACTTTCTTTGGCAACATGAATACATTTAGCTTATGCACTACGCCATGAAACCCGTTGGTTACTTCTAGCAGTTGAGCGTTGTCCCGTGAAAGTTTCTAGAGAAGACGCCGTCTAACTTCAACTTATCTATCTGAAATTCAAATTATTTTCCCGTAATCACCCTGAAAGCAAAGATATAACATATCTACTGAATTTAGTTCACACAAAACTCTACCAACGACACAAAGTCTACGCAAGAGTACTCACAATGATGTTCGAACCCCAGACCCGTGTTCGTGTGATACGATCGTGCAACTGAAGAGATTCCCAAAATAAGGTTCATTTTCCAATTGCGGATCCAAATTTATGTTTTTCCCCAAACTAACAAAAGTTTTCACACTCAGAAATAGAATTCTATGACTGTCATGACCGTGCCACTCGTAATTACACGTGAGGACCAGATTCATGTAATCCAGACAAATTGTACTCACATTTTTCGAAAGAGGAACGAATGTACCATTTGGAACGACCTTGGCTTAATCCCACGAAATGAATGTTAACCAACATAAAAATAATGAAATTGACATATCTTAGAGCTATTAAAGCACGTGCACTCAACCATACCTCCTAAAATCAAATTGGGCATTCTATGTCGTCATTGGACCTTTGGTAAAGGCTTGAGGAACGAGGGGATTAAGGTTTAGAAGGATGTTGGACCATACACGAATTTAGTATTCAAGAATATACTTAATATTTCTTTTCATGCAACATGAATGCCCATACCACTCGTGTTACCTTCAGAGGAGTTTGGTTTGAGATGTCGTCCCTTGTACTCCCTTTGTCCATGTCATCTCTGGCACAATCATAGAAGTCATGGAGAAAAATAGAACCCTAGGTAGGGGAGTAATTCGTGAGATTCCACCAAACGGAGCTGTGCGCAAAATCTTTGTTGGAGGCATTCTGAAAATCCAAGATCAATCCAAGAATCTGGGGTAAATAGAGAGAATTAAGGGTTTAGCGGGCCTCCCGTTGGTTTATCAAAAAATTTGGAGAGGTTTGTGGGAGTGGATCTGAAGGGTTTAAGAGAACGAAATATTTTTCTACTGGTGGAATCCGTTATAATTTTTTGGACACTTCGGGTACCAACCGCTAGGAAACTGCATTCGACCTGCCGGTAGCTTAGAAAAAAGTTCCAACAATTTTTTCAAATTTTTTTTTTAATTTCTCCACTTCAAAAAAAAGGAAACCAAAACTAATTAGAACCCCAAGTCCTAAAACTAAAAGTGCATCCAATTCAGTCCTTAGTCACATTTCACAGTGAGACGAATTCTAAGTATATGCAACCTAAAATGCTCAATAATTAATCTAGTCGAATGTCAAATTCAATAGAAAGTTAAAATTGCACGCCACTTTCTTTGGCAACATGAATACATTTAGCTTATGCACTACGCCATGAAACCCGTTGGTTACTTCTAGCAGTTGAGCGTTGTCCCGTGAAAGTTTCTAGAGAAGACGCCGTCTAACTTCAACTTATCTTTCTGAAATTCAAATTATTTTCCCGTAATCACCCTGAAAGCAAAGATATAACATATCTACTGAATTTAGTTCACACAAAACTCTACCAACGACACAAAGTCTACGCAAGAGTACTCACAATGATGTTCGAACCCCAGACCCGTGTTCGTGTGATACGATCGTGCAACTGAAGAGATTCCCAAAATAAGGTTCATTTTCCAATTGCGGATCCAAATTTATGTTTTTCCCCAAACTAACAAAAGTTTTCACACTCAGAAATAGAATTCTATGACTGTCATGACCGTGCCACTCGTAATTACACGTGAGGACCAGATTCATGTAATCCAGACAAATTGTACTCACATTTTTCGAAAGAGGAACGAATGTACCATTTGGAACGACCTTGGCTTAATCCCACGAAATGAATGTTAACCAACATAAAAATAATGAAATTGACATATCTTAGAGCTATTAAAGCACGTGCACTCAACCATACCTCCTAAAATCAAATTGGGCATTCTATGTCGTCATTGGACCTTTGGTAAAGGCTTGAGGAACGAGGGGATTAAGGTTTAGAAGGATGTTGGACCATACACGAATTTAGTATTCAAGAATATACTTAATATTTCTTTTCATGCAACATGAATGCCCATACCACTCGTGTTACCTTCAGAGGAGTTTGGTTTGAGATGTCGTCCCTTGTACTCCCTTTGTCCATGTCATCTCTGGCACAATCATAGAAGTCATGGAGAAAAATAGAACCCTAGGTAGGGGAGTAATTCGTGAGATTCCACCAAACGGAGCTGTGCGCAAAATCTTTGTTGGAGGCATTCTGAAAATCCAAGATCAATCCAAGAATCTGGGGTAAATAGAGAGAATTAAGGGTTTAGCGGGCCTCCCGTTGGTTTATCAAAAAATTTGGAGAGGTTTGTGGGAGTGGATCTGAAGGGTTTAAGAGAACGAAATATTTTTCTACTGGTGGAATCCGTTATAATTTTTTGGACACTTCGGGTACCAACCGCTAGGAAACTGCATTCGACCTGCCGGTAGCTTAGAAAAAAGTTCCAACAATTTTTTCAAATTTTTTTTTTAATTTCTCCACTTCAAAAAAAAGGAAACCAAAACTAATTAGAACCCCAAGTCCTAAAACTAAAAGTGCATCCAATTCAGTCCTTAGTCACATTTCACAGTGAGACGAATTCTAAGTATATGCAACCTAAAATGCTCAATAATTAATCTAGTCGAATGTCAAATTCAATAGAAAGTTAAAATTGCACGCCACTTTCTTTGGCAACATGAATACATTTAGCTTATGCACTACGCCATGAAACCCGTTGGTTACTTCTAGCAGTTGAGCGTTGTCCCGTGAAAGTTTCTAGAGAAGACGCCGTCTAACTTCAACTTATCTTTCTGAAATTCAAATTATTTTCCCGTAATCACCCTGAAAGCAAAGATATAACATATCTACTGAATTTAGTTCACACAAAACTCTACCAACGACACAAAGTCTACGCAAGAGTACTCACAATGATGTTCGAACCCCAGACCCGTGTTCGTGTGATACGATCGTGCAACTGAAGAGATTCCCAAAATAAGGTTCATTTTCCAATTGCGGATCCAAATTTATGTTTTTCCCCAAACTAACAAAAGTTTTCACACTCAGAAATAGAATTCTATGACTGTCATGACCGTGCCACTCGTAATTACACGTGAGGACCAGATTCATGTAATCCAGACAAATTGTACTCACATTTTTCGAAAGAGGAACGAATGTACCATTTGGAACGACCTTGGCTTAATCCCACGAAATGAATGTTAACCAACATAAAAATAATGAAATTGACATATCTTAGAGCTATTAAAGCACGTGCACTCAACCATACCTCCTAAAATCAAATTGGGCATTCTATGTCGTCATTGGACCTTTGGTAAAGGCTTGAGGAACGAGGGGATTAAGGTTTAGAAGGATGTTGGACCATACACGAATTTAGTATTCAAGAATATACTTAATATTTCTTTTCATGCAACATGAATGCCCATACCACTCGTGTTACCTTCAGAGGAGTTTGGTTTGAGATGTCGTCCCTTGTACTCCCTTTGTCCATGTCATCTCTGGCACAATCATAGAAGTCATGGAGAAAAAGAGAACCCTAGGTAGGGGAGTAATTCGTGAGATTCCACCAAACGGAGCTGTGCGCAAAATCTTTGTTGGAGGCATTCTGAAAATCCAAGATCAATCCAAGAATCTGGGGTAAATAGAGAGAATTAAGGGTTTAGCGGGCCTCCCGTTGGTTTATCAAAAAATTTGGAGAGGTTTGTGGGAGTGGATCTGAAGGGTTTAAGAGAACGAAATATTTTTCTACTGGTGGAATCCGTTATAATTTTTTGGACACTTCGGGTACCAACCGCTAGGAAACTGCATTCGACCTGCCGGTAGCTAGAAAAAAGTTCCAACAATTTTTTCAAATTTTTTTTTTAATTTCTCCACTTCAAAAAAAGGAAACCAAAACTAATTAGAACCCCAAGTCCTAAAACTAAAAGTGCATCCAATTCAGTCCTTAGTCACATTTCACAGTGAGACGAATTCTAAGTATATGCAACCTAAAATGCTCAATAATTAATCTAGTCGAATGTCAAATTCAATAGAAAGTTAAAATTGCACGCCACTTTCTTTGGCAACATGAATACATTTAGCTTATGCACTACGCCATGAAACCCGTTGGTTACTTCTAGCAGTTGAGCGTTGTCCCGTGAAAGTTTCTAGAGAAGACGCCGTCTAACTTCAACTTATCTTTCTGAAATTCAAATTATTTTCCCGTAATCACCCTGAAAGCAAAGATATAACATATCTACTGAATTTAGTTCACACAAAACTCTACCAACGACACAAAGTCTACGCAAGAGTACTCACAATGATGTTCGAACCCCAGACCCGTGTTCGTGTGATACGATCGTGCAACTGAAGAGATTCCCAAAATAAGGTTCATTTTCCAATTGCGGATCCAAATTTATGTTTTTCCCCAAACTAACAAAAGTTTTCACACTCAGAAATAGAATTCTATGACTGTCATGACCGTGCCACTCGTAATTACACGTGAGGACCAGATTCATGTAATCCAGACAAATTGTACTCACATTTTTCGAAAGAGGAACGAATGTACCATTTGGAACGACCTTGGCTTAATCCCACGAAATGAATGTTAACCAACATAAAAATAATGAAATTGACATATCTTAGAGCTATTAAAGCACGTGCACTCAACCATACCTCCTAAAATCAAATTGGGCATTCTATGTCGTCATTGGACCTTTGGTAAAGGCTTGAGGAACGAGGGGATTAAGGTTTAGAAGGATGTTGGACCATACACGAATTTAGTATTCAAGAATATACTTAATATTTCTTTTCATGCAACATGAATGCCCATACCACTCGTGTTACCTTCACAGGAGTTTGGTTTGAGATGTCGTCCCTTGTACTCCCTTTGTCCATGTCATCTCTGGCACAATCATAGAAGTCATGGAGAAAAATAGAACCCTAGGTAGGGGAGTAATTCGTGAGATTCCACCAAACGGAGCTGTGCGCAAAATCTTTGTTGGAGGCATTCTGAAAATCCAAGATCAATCCAAGAATCTGGGGTAAATAGAGAGAATTAAGGGTTTAGCGGGCCTCCCGTTGGTTTATCAAAAAATTTGGAGAGGTTTGTGGGAGTGGATCTGAAGGGTTTAAGAGAACGAAATATTTTTCTACTGGTGGAATCCGTTATAATTTTTTGGACACTTCGGGTACCAACCGCTAGGAAACTGCATTCGACTTGCCGGTAGCTTAGAAAAAAGTTCCAACAATTTTTTCAAATTTTTTTTTTAATTTCTCCACTTCAAAAAAAGGAAACCAAAACTAATTAGAACCCCAAGTCCTAAAACTAAAAGTGCATCCAATTCAGTCCTTAGTCACATTTCACAGTGAGACGAATTCTAAGTATATGCAACCTAAAATGCTCAATAATTAATCTAGTCGAATGTCAAATTCAATAGAAAGTTAAAATTGCACGCCACTTTCTTTGGCAACATGAATACATTTAGCTTATGCACTACGCCGTGAAACCCGTAGGTTACTTCTAGCGGTTGAGCGTTGTCCCGTGAAAGTTTCTAGAGAAGACGCCGTCTAACTTCAACTTATCTATCTGAAATTCAAATTATTTTCCCGTAATCACCCTGAAAGCAAAGACATAACATATCTACTGAATTTAGTTCACACAAAACTCTACCAAGGACACAAAGTCTACGCAAGAGTACTCACAATGATGTTCGAACCCCAGACCCGTGTTCGTGTGATACGATCGTGCATCTGAAGAGATTCCCAAAATAAGGTTCATTTTCCAATTACGGATCCAAATTTATGATTTTCGCCAAACTAACAAAAGTTTTCACACTCAGAAATAGAATACTAAGACTGTCATGACCGTTCCACTCGTAATTACACGTGAGGACCAGATTCATGTAATCCAGACAAATTTTACTCACATTTTTCGAAAGCTTCGGGTACCAACCGGTAGGAAACTACATTCGACCTGCCGGTAGCTTAGAAAAAAGTTCCAACAATTTTTTCAAATTTTTTTTTTAATTTATCCACTTCAAAAAAAAGGAAACCAAAACTAATTAGAACCCCAAGTCCTAAAACTAAAAGTGCATCCAATTCAGTCCTTAGTCACATTTCACAGTGAGACGAATTCTAAGTATATGCAACCTAAAATGCTCAATAATTAATCTAGTCGAATGTCAAATTCAATAGAAAGTTAAAATTGCACGCCACTTTCTTTGGCAACATGAATACATTTAGCTTATGCACTACGCCATGAAACCCGTTGGTTACTTCTAGCAGTTGAGCGTTGTCCCGTGAAAGTTTCTAGAGAAGACGCCGTCTAACTTCAACTTATCTATCTGAAATTCAAATTATTTTCCCGTAATCACCCTGAAAGCAAAGATATAACATATCTACTGAATTTAGTTCACACAAAACTCTACCAACGACACAAAGTCTACGCAAGAGTACTCACAATGATGTTCGAACCCCAGACCCGTGTTCGTGTGATACGATCGTGCAACTGAAGAGATTCCCAAAATAAGGTTCATTTTCCAATTGCGGATCCAAATTTATGTTTTTCCCCAAACTAACAAAAGTTTTCACACTCAGAAATAGAATTCTATGACTGTCATGACCGTGCCACTCGTAATTACACGTGAGGACCAGATTCATGTAATCCAGACAAATTGTACTCACATTTTTCGAAAGAGGAACGAATGTACCATTTGGAACGACCTTGGCTTAATCCCACGAAATGAATGTTAACCAACATAAAAATAATGAAATTGACATATCTTAGAGCTATTAAAGCACGTGCACTCAACCATACCTCCTAAAATCAAATTGGGCATTCTATGTCGTCATTGGACCTTTGGTAAAGGCTTGAGGAACGAGGGGATTAAGGTTTAGAAGGATGTTGGACCATACACGAATTTAGTATTCAAGAATATACTTAATATTTCTTTTCATGCAACATGAATGCCCATACCACTCGTGTTACCTTCACAGGAGTTTGGTTTGAGATGTCGTCCCTTGTACTCCCTTTGTCCATGTCATCTCTGGCACAATCATAGAAGTCATGGAGAAAAAGAGAACCCTAGGTAGGGGAGTAATTCGTGAGATTCCACCAAACGGAGCTGTGCGCAAAATCTTTGTTGGAGGCATTCTGAAAATCCAAGATCAATCCAAGAATCTGGGGTAAATAGAGAGAATTAAGGGTTTAGCGGGCCTCCCGTTGGTTTATCAAAAAATTTGGAGAGGTTTGTGGGAGTGGATCTGAAGGGTTTAAGAGAACGAAATATTTTTCTACTGGTGGAATCCGTTATAATTTTTTGGACACTTCGGGTACCAACCGCTAGGAAACTGCATTCGACCTGCCGGTAGCTTAGAAAAAAGTTCCAACAATTTTTTCAAATTTTTTTTTTAATTTCTCCACTTCAAAAAAAAGGAAACCAAAACTAATTAGAACCCCAAGTCCTAAAACTAAAAGTGCATCCAATTCAGTCCTTAGTCACATTTCACAGTGAGACGAATTCTAAGTATATGCAACCTAAAATGCTCAATAATTAATCTAGTCGAATGTCAAATTCAATAGAAAGTTAAAATTGCACGCCACTTTCTTTGGCAACATGAATACATTTAGCTTATGCACTACGCCATGAAACCCGTTGGTTACTTCTAGCAGTTGAGCGTTGTCCCGTGAAAGTTTCTAGAGAAGACGCCGTCTAACTTCAACTTATCTATCTGAAATTCAAATTATTTTCCCGTAATCACCCTGAAAGCAAAGATATAACATATCTACTGAATTTAGTTCACACAAAACTCTACCAACGACACAAAGTCTACGCAAGAGTACTCACAATGATGTTCGAACCCCAGACCCGTGTTCGTGTGATACGATCGTGCAACTGAAGAGATTCCCAAAATAAGGTTCATTTTCCAATTGCGGATCCAAATTTATGTTTTTCCCCAAACTAACAAAAGTTTTCACACTCAGAAATAGAATTCTATGACTGTCATGACCGTGCCACTCGTAATTACACGTGAGGACCAGATTCATGTAATCCAGACAAATTGTACTCACATTTTTCGAAAGAGGAACGAATGTACCATTTGGAACGACCTTGGCTTAATCCCACGAAATGAATGTTAACCAACATAAAAATAATGAAATTGACATATCTTAGAGCTATTAAAGCACGTGCACTCAACCATACCTCCTAAAATCAAATTGGGCATTCTATGTCGTCATTGGACCTTTGGTAAAGGCTTGAGGAACGAGGGGATTAAGGTTTAGAAGGATGTTGGACCATACACGAATTTAGTATTCAAGAATATACTTAATATTTCTTTTCATGCAACATGAATGCCCATACCACTCGTGTTACCTTCAGAGGAGTTTGGTTTGAGATGTCGTCCCTTGTACTCCCTTTGTCCATGTCATCTCTGGCACAATCATAGAAGTCATGGAGAAAAAGAGAACCCTAGGTAGGGGAGTAATTCGTGAGATTCCACCAAACGGAGCTGTGCGCAAAATCTTTGTTGGAGGCATTCTGAAAATCCAAGATCAATCCAAGAATCTGGGGTAAATAGAGAGAATTAAGGGTTTAGCGGGCCTCCCGTTGGTTTATCAAAAAATTTGGAGAGGTTTGTGGGAGTGGATCTGAAGGGTTTAAGAGAACGAAATATTTTTCTACTGGTGGAATCCGTTATAATTTTTTGGACACTTCGGGTACCAACCGCTAGGAAACTGCATTCGACCTGCCGGTAGCTTAGAAAAAAGTTCCAACAATTTTTTCAAATTTTTTTTTTAATTTCTCCACTTCAAAAAAAGGAAACCAAAACTAATTAGAACCCCAAGTCCTAAAACTAAAAGTGCATCCAATTCAGTCCTTAGTCACATTTCACAGTGAGACGAATTCTAAGTATATGCAACCTAAAATGCTCAATAATTAATCTAGTCGAATGTCAAATTCAATAGAAAGTTAAAATTGCACGCCACTTTCTTTGGCAACATGAATACATTTAGCTTATGCACTACGCCATGAAACCCGTTGGTTACTTCTAGCAGTTGAGCGTTGTCCCGTGAAAGTTTCTAGAGAAGACGCCGTCTAACTTCAACTTATCTATCTGAAATTCAAATTATTTTCCCGTAATCACCCTGAAAGCAAAGATATAACATATCTACTGAATTTAGTTCACACAAAACTCTACCAACGACACAAAGTCTACGCAAGAGTACTCACAATGATGTTCGAACCCCAGACCCGTGTTCGTGTGATACGATCGTGCAACTGAAGAGATTCCCAAAATAAGGTTCATTTTCCAATTGCGGATCCAAATTTATGTTTTTCCCCAAACTAACAAAAGTTTTCACACTCAGAAATAGAATTCTATGACTGTCATGACCGTGCCACTCGTAATTACACGTGAGGACCAGATTCATGTAATCCAGACAAATTGTACTCACATTTTTCGAAAGAGGAACGAATGTACCATTTGGAACGACCTTGGCTTAATCCCACGAAATGAATGTTAACCAACATAAAAATAATGAAATTGACATATCTTAGAGCTATTAAAGCACGTGCACTCAACCATACCTCCTAAAATCAAATTGGGCATTCTATGTCGTCATTGGACCTTTGGTAAAGGCTTGAGGAACGAGGGGATTAAGGTTTAGAAGGATGTTGGACCATACACGAATTTAGTATTCAAGAATATACTTAATATTTCTTTTCATGCAACATGAATGCCCATACCACTCGTGTTACCTTCACAGGAGTTTGGTTTGAGATGTCGTCCCTTGTACTCCCTTTGTCCATGTCATCTCTGGCACAATCATAGAAGTCATGGAGAAAAAGAGAACCCTAGGTAGGGGAGTAATTCGTGAGATTCCACCAAACGGAGCTGTGCGCAAAATCTTTGTTGGAGGCATTCTGAAAATCCAAGATCAATCCAAGAATCTGGGGTAAATAGAGAGAATTAAGGGTTTAGCGGGCCTCCCGTTGGTTTATCAAAAAATTTGGAGAGGTTTGTGGGAGTGGATCTGAAGGGTTTAAGAGAACGAAATATTTTTCTACTGGTGGAATCCGTTATAATTTTTTGGACACTTCGGGTACCAACCGCTAGGAAACTGCATTCGACCTGCCGGTAGCTTAGAAAAAAGTTCCAACAATTTTTTCAAATTTTTTTTTTAATTTCTCCACTTCAAAAAAAAGGAAACCAAAACTAATTAGAACCCCAAGTCCTAAAACTAAAAGTGCATCCAATTCAGTCCTTAGTCACATTTCACAGTGAGACGAATTCTAAGTATATGCAACCTAAAATGCTCAATAATTAATCTAGTCGAATGTCAAATTCAATAGAAAGTTAAAATTGCACGCCACTTTCTTTGGCAACATGAATACATTTAGCTTATGCACTACGCCATGAAACCCGTTGGTTACTTCTAGCAGTTGAGCGTTGTCCCGTGAAAGTTTCTAGAGAAGACGCCGTCTAACTTCAACTTATCTATCTGAAATTCAAATTATTTTCCCGTAATCACCCTGAAAGCAAAGATATAACATATCTACTGAATTTAGTTCACACAAAACTCTACCAACGACACAAAGTCTACGCAAGAGTACTCACAATGATGTTCGAACCCCAGACCCGTGTTCGTGTGATACGATCGTGCAACTGAAGAGATTCCCAAAATAAGGTTCATTTTCCAATTGCGGATCCAAATTTATGTTTTTCCCCAAACTAACAAAAGTTTTCACACTCAGAAATAGAATTCTATGACTGTCATGACCGTGCCACTCGTAATTACACGTGAGGACCAGATTCATGTAATCCAGACAAATTTTACTCACATTTTTCGAAAGAGGAACGAATGTACCATTTGGAACGACCTTGGCTTAATCCCACGAAATGAATGTTAACCAACATAAAAATAATGAAATTGACATATCTTAGAGCTATTAAAGCACGTGCACTCAACCATACCTCCTAAAATCAAATTGGGCATTCTATGTCGTCATTGGACCTTTGGTAAAGGCTTGAGGAACGAGGGGATTAAGGTTTAGAAGGATGTTGGACCATACACGAATTTAGTATTCAAGAATATACTTAATATTTCTTTTCATGCAACATGAATGCCCATACCACTCGTGTTACCTTCAGAGGAGTTTGGTTTGAGATGTCGTCCCTTGTACTCCCTTTGTCCATGTCATCTCTGGCACAATCATAGAAGTCATGGAGAAAAATAGAACCCTAGGTAGGGGAGTAATTCGTGAGATTCCACCAAACGGAGCTGTGCGCAAAATCTTTGTTGGAGGCATTCTGAAAATCCAAGATCAATCCAAGAATCTGGGGTAAATAGAGAGAATTAAGGGTTTAGCGGGCCTCCCGTTGGTTTATCAAAAAATTTGGAGAGGTTTGTGGGAGTGGATCTGAAGGGTTTAAGAGAACGAAATATTTTTCTACTGGTGGAATCCGTTATAATTTTTTGGACACTTCGGGTACCAACCGCTAGGAAACTGCATTCGACCTGCCGGTAGCTTAGAAAAAAGTTCCAACAATTTTTTCAAATTTTTTTTTTTAATTTCTCCACTTCAAAAAAAGGAAACCAAAACTAATTAGAACCCCAAGTCCTAAAACTAAAAGTGCATCCAATTCAGTCCTTAGTCACATTTCACAGTGAGACGAATTCTAAGTATATGCAACCTAAAATGCTCAATAATTAATCTAGTCGAATGTCAAATTCAATAGAAAGTTAAAATTGCACGCCACTTTCTTTGGCAACATGAATACATTTAGCTTATGCACTACGCCATGAAACCCGTTGGTTACTTCTAGCAGTTGAGCGTTGTCCCGTGAAAGTTTCTAGAGAAGACGCCGTCTAACTTCAACTTATCTTTCTGAAATTCAAATTATTTTCCCGTAATCACCCTGAAAGCAAAGATATAACATATCTACTGAATTTAGTTCACACAAAACTCTACCAACGACACAAAGTCTACGCAAGAGTACTCACAATGATGTTCGAACCCCAGACCCGTGTTCGTGTGATACGATCGTGCAACTGAAGAGATTCCCAAAATAAGGTTCATTTTCCAATTGCGGATCCAAATTTATGTTTTTCCCCAAACTAACAAAAGTTTTCACACTCAGAAATAGAATTCTATGACTGTCATGACCGTGCCACTCGTAATTACACGTGAGGACCAGATTCATGTAATCCAGACAAATTGTACTCACATTTTTCGAAAGAGGAACGAATGTACCATTTGGAACGACCTTGGCTTAATCCCACGAAATGAATGTTAACCAACATAAAAATAATGAAATTGACATATCTTAGAGCTATTAAAGCACGTGCACTCAACCATACCTCCTAAAATCAAATTGGGCATTCTATGTCGTCATTGGACCTTTGGTAAAGGCTTGAGGAACGAGGGGATTAAGGTTTAGAAGGATGTTGGACCATACACGAATTTAGTATTCAAGAATATACTTAATATTTCTTTTCATGCAACATGAATGCCCATACCACTCGTGTTACCTTCACAGGAGTTTGGTTTGAGATGTCGTCCCTTGTACTCCCTTTGTCCATGTCATCTCTGGCACAATCATAGAAGTCATGGAGAAAAATAGAACCCTAGGTAGGGGAGTAATTCGTGAGATTCCACCAAACGGAGCTGTGCGCAAAATCTTTGTTGGAGGCATTCTGAAAATCCAAGATCAATCCAAGAATCTGGGGTAAATAGAGAGAATTAAGGGTTTAGCGGGCCTCCCGTTGGTTTATCAAAAATTTGGAGAGGTTTGTGGGAGTGGATCTGAAGGGTTTAAGAGAACGAAATATTTTTCTACTGGTGGAATCCGTTATAATTTTTTGGACACTTCGGGTACCAACCGCTAGGAAACTGCATTCGACCTGCCGGTAGCTTAGAAAAAAGTTCCAACAATTTTTTCAAATTTTTTTTTAATTTCTCCACTTCAAAAAAAAGGAAACCAAAACTAATTAGAACCCCAAGTCCTAAAACTAAAAGTGCATCCAATTCAGTCCTTAGTCACATTTCACAGTGAGACGAATTCTAAGTATATGCAACCTAAAATGCTCAATAATTAATCTAGTCGAATGTCAAATTCAATAGAAAGTTAAAATTGCACGCCACTTTCTTTGGCAACATGAATACATTTAGCTTATGCACTACGCCATGAAACCCGTTGGTTACTTCTAGCAGTTGAGCGTTGTCCCGTGAAAGTTTCTAGAGAAGACGCCGTCTAACTTCAACTTATCTATCTGAAATTCAAATTATTTTCCCGTAATCACCCTGAAAGCAAAGATATAACATATCTACTGAATTTAGTTCACACAAAACTCTACCAACGACACAAAGTCTACGCAAGAGTACTCACAATGATGTTCGAACCCCAGACCCGTGTTCGTGTGATACGATCGTGCAACTGAAGAGATTCCCAAAATAAGGTTCATTTTCCAATTGCGGATCCAAATTTATGTTTTTCCCCAAACTAACAAAAGTTTTCACACTCAGAAATAGAATTCTATGACTGTCATGACCGTGCCACTCGTAATTACACGTGAGGACCAGATTCATGTAATCCAGACAAATTGTACTCACATTTTTCGAAAGAGGAACGAATGTACCATTTGGAACGACCTTGGCTTAATCCCACGAAATGAATGTTAACCAACATAAAAATAATGAAATTGACATATCTTAGAGCTATTAAAGCACGTGCACTCAACCATACCTCCTAAAATCAAATTGGGCATTCTATGTCGTCATTGGACCTTTGGTAAAGGCTTGAGGAACGAGGGATTAAGGTTTAGAAGGATGTTGGACCATACACGAATTTAGTATTCAAGAATATACTTAATATTTCTTTTCATGCAACATGAATGCCCATACCACTCGTGTTACCTTCAGAGGAGTTTGGTTTGAGATGTCGTCCCTTGTACTCCCTTTGTCCATGTCATCTCTGGCACAATCATAGAAGTCATGGAGAAAAAGAGAACCCTAGGTAGGGGAGTAATTCGTGAGATTCCACCAAACGGAGCTGTGCGCAAAATCTTTGTTGGAGGCATTCTGAAAATCCAAGATCAATCCAAGAATCTGGGGTAAATAGAGAGAATTAAGGGTTTAGCGGGCCTCCCGTTGGTTTATCAAAAAATTTGGAGAGGTTTGTGGGAGTGGATCTGAAGGGTTTAAGAGAACGAAATATTTTTCTACTGGTGGAATCCGTTATAATTTTTTGGACACTTCGGGTACCAACCGCTAGGAAACTGCATTCGACCTGCCGGTAGCTTAGAAAAAAGTTCCAACAATTTTTTCAAATTTTTTTTTTAATTTCTCCACTTCAAAAAAAGGAAACCAAAACTAATTAGAACCCCAAGTCCTAAAACTAAAAGTGCATCCAATTCAGTCCTTAGTCACATTTCACAGTGAGACGAATTCTAAGTATATGCAACCTAAAATGCTCAATAATTAATCTAGTCGAATGTCAAATTCAATAGAAAGTTAAAATTGCACGCCACTTTCTTTGGCAACATGAATACATTTAGCTTATGCACTACGCCGTGAAACCCGTGGTTACTTCTAGCGGTTGAGCGTTGTCCCGTGAAAGTTTCTAGAGAAGACGCCGTCTAACTTCAACTTATCTATCTGAAATTCAAATTATTTTCCCGTAATCACCCTGAAAGCAAAGACATAACATATCTACTGAATTTAGTTCACACAAAACTCTACCAACGACACAAAGTCTACGCAAGAGTACTCACAATGATGTTCGAACCCCAGACCCGTGTTCGTGTGATACGATCGTGCAACTGAAGAGATTCCCAAAATAAGGTTCATTTTCCAATTACGGATCCAAATTTATGTTTTTCCCCAAACTAACAAAAGTTTTCACACTCAGAAATAGAATTCTATGACTGTCATGACCGTGCCACTCGTAATTACACGTGAGGACCAGATTCATGTAATCCAGACAAATTTTACTCACATTTTTCGAAAGAGGAACGAATGTACCATTTGGAACGACCTTGGCTTAATCCCACGAAATGAATGTTAACCAACATAAAAATAATGAAATTGACATATCTTAGAGCTATTAAAGCACGTGCACTCAACCATACCTCCTAAAATCAAATTGGGCATTCTATGTCGTCATTGGACCTTTGGTAAAGGCTTGAGGAACGAGGGATTAAGGTTTAGAAGGATGTTGGACCATACACGAATTTAGTATTCAAGAATATACTTAATATTTCTTTTCATGCAACATGAATGCCCATACCACTCGTGTTACCTTCAGAGGAGTTTGGTTTGAGATGTCGTCCCTTGTACTCCCTTTGTCCATGTCATCTCTGGCACAATCATAGAAGTCATGGAGAAAAAGAGAACCCTAGGTAGGGGAGTAATTCGTGAGATTCCACCAAACGGAGCTGTGCGCAAAATCTTTGTTGGAGGCATTCTGAAAATCCAAGATCAATCCAAGAATCTGGGGTAAATAGAGAGAATTAAGGGTTTAGCGGGCCTCCCGTTGGTTTATCAAAAAATTTGGAGAGGTTTGTGGGAGTGGATCTGAAGGGTTTAAGAGAACGAAATATTTTTCTACTGGTGGAATCCGTTATAATTTTTTGGACACTTCGGGTACCAACCGCTAGGAAACTGCATTCGACCTGCCGGTAGCTTAGAAAAAAGTTCCAACAATTTTTTCAAATTTTTTTTTTAATTTCTCCACTTCAAAAAAAGGAAACCAAAACTAATTAGAACCCCAAGTCCTAAAACTAAAAGTGCATCCAATTCAGTCCTTAGTCACATTTCACAGTGAGACGAATTCTAAGTATATGCAACCTAAAATGCTCAATAATTAATCTAGTCGAATGTCAAATTCAATAGAAAGTTAAAATTGCACGCCACTTTCTTTGGCAACATGAATACATTTAGCTTATGCACTACGCCGTGAAACCCGTGGTTACTTCTAGCAGTTGAGCGTTGTCCCGTGAAAGTTTCTAGAGAAGACGCCGTCTAACTTCAACTTATCTATCTGAAATTCAAATTATTTTCCCGTAATCACCCTGAAAGCAAAGATATAACATATCTACTGAATTTAGTTCACACAAAACTCTACCAACGACACAAAGTCTACGCAAGAGTACTCACAATGATGTTCGAACCCCAGACCCGTGTTCGTGTGATACGATCGTGCAACTGAAGAGATTCCCAAAATAAGGTTCATTTTCCAATTACGGATCCAAATTTATGTTTTTCCCCAAACTAACAAAAGTTTTCACACTCAGAAATAGAATTCTATGACTGTCATGACCGTGCCACTCGTAATTACACGTGAGGACCAGATTCATGTAATCCAGACAAATTGTACTCACATTTTTCGAAAGAGGAACGAATGTACCATTTGGAACGACCTTGGCTTAATCCCACGAAATGAATGTTAACCAACATAAAAATAATGAAATTGACATATCTTAGAGCTATTAAAGCACGTGCACTCAACCATACCTCCTAAAATCAAATTGGGCATTCTATGTCGTCATTGGACCTTTGGTAAAGGCTTGAGGAACGAGGGATTAAGGTTTAGAAGGATGTTGGACCATACACGAATTTAGTATTCAAGAATATACTTAATATTTCTTTTCATGCAACATGAATGCCCATACCACTCGTGTTACCTTCACAGGAGTTTGGTTTGAGATGTCGTCCCTTGTACTCCCTTTGTCCATGTCATCTCTGGCACAATCATAGAAGTCATGGAGAAAAAGAGAACCCTAGGTAGGGGAGTAATTCGTGAGATTCCACCAAACGGAGCTGTGCGCAAAATCTTTGTTGGAGGCATTCTGAAAATCCAAGATCAATCCAAGAATCTGGGGTAAATAGAGAGAATTAAGGGTTTAGCGGGCCTCCCGTTGTTTATCAAAAAATTTGGAGAGGTTTGTG
>CAUOFW020004920.1:0-29250 GCA_963454935.2 Ilex paraguariensis | reverse complement strand
CATTTCATTTTCTATCCACAAGCTTATGACTCTTCTTCCAAGAAGAGAGGTATGTTATTTTCAATGGTGGAGTGCGGTGGTATTTTCAATTTCTAAAAAGTATTTACTTTTATTCAGGCTCCACAGTAAATAGATCGAGGGTAGAGTTTCGCTACTCTGCTAGGGCTACCCAAGTGACTCCTTTGCCCAAGAGGGTAAGGTTCGATGATTCCCTCGCAATCTCCTTGGAGGTGACTCTACCTGTTCCAGTTATCCAAGCACCTTATTCGGTTGCTCTGCCAGTCAGGGCATCTTTAGAGATAGTGACTCCTTATTTCGTGCAGACTAGAGCGCTATCTACTTGTCGGCATCCAGTAGTGGTCCAGTGTCCATGCTTCAGGATGTGAATGTCACTAAGGAGTGACTCTCAAAGTTTGTGTCACTCTTAGAGATTTGAAAAATTAGCTTTCAGGGTACCGAAGGCATTATTGATACCATGATGGAGGGTTTAGCTAGAGTAATCATTATTTACTTCTTTTTCTATGGAATTTTATTATTTGTTTTCTTTGATTGAACTAACGTTTTCTTTTTTTGTATATTTATAGGTGTGTACGGCTACTACGTGTCTTTTTGCATAGGTTAGTCAACATGAGCAAATATCGATAACACGAATGAGAGAGATAGACACTGAGGCATGTTGAGGAGTAGTTGAGGGAGGCTCATGAGAAAGATGCACCTCTTAAGGCCAACCTTTTGGTGGCTTGTGAGAGAGCAGCTAAGTGGAGGCTGCAGCTAAAGCTGCTTGCACAAGAGTAAAGGCATACTTCACAATTCTGGATCCTGTAAGTACTTGACCTCATAATCTCTATCATAGTGTACAACCTCTCCTAGTTTGGTCCTAGCTTCCCCTCTTGTGAGTCCTTAGTAGTTAGTATTAATTTTTTTAAGGACCAAATCTCTAGGTAAGAAGGAGCGAAGCTTCACCCTCGAGTTGTACTACTTGGTCATACAACACTTATATTCTGCTTTCTTGACCGTGGTCATGTCTCTTCTCCTCTATCAAGTCGTAGTTAACGCAGAGATCTTCTTCATTAGTGTTGGGATCATAGTGTTTGACCGTAGTGAGTGGACCCCAATCTCGAAAAGTATAACTGCTTCAGCACCAAAGGCAAGGGAGAAAAGAGTCTCGACATTGGGATCCTAGGTGTTGTCTGGTATGCCCACAACACTCAGCTCTCCATTCTGGATTTCAGATTACACAATATAGTTCTTACAGTGACCTCAGCTTGTCCGTTTGCCTAGGGATGGGTCGGGAATGGAGTGAGGTTATTTAATTTGGAAGTCAGCACAAAAGGCATTGAGGAGTTTATTGTTGAATTGTTTGGCATTGTCACTCACTATGGCATAAGGGACTCCAAATCAGCACATCATGTTTGGCATTGTACTTTTTAATCTGTTATCTTGGCCAAGGACTCGGCCTCCACCTATTTTGTAAAATAGTCGATGGCTACCACGATGAATTTGCACTAGCCACGGCTCATGGGCAGAGGGCCTAGAATGTCAATTCCCCACTTAGAGAATGGCCAAGGGCTAATCATGGTGGTTAACTCCTCTGGTGGCTGTCTCGACAGAGTAGCGAAGTGTTGACACTTATCGTATTTCTTTTACAAAGTCCCAGGCATCTCTGATCATGTTAGGCCAGTAGTATCTTTGTCTGACCGCCTTGTGCTAGAGAGCATACTTTAGAATGATTTTCGCATACTCTCTTTTGAATCTCTCTCATAGCATAGTTGGGCTAGTTTGGAGAGAGGCACCAGAACTATGACAGTGAGTAGCTTCTCTTATAGAGAGTGTCTTGTAGGATAACATATCTAGACACCTTTAGTTTTAATTTCTTGGATTTCTTTGGGTCATTTGGGAGTGTGCCCTCTAAATATGCTTGGATTGTTGCGGTCTAGTTTGGGTCTATATATGTGCAATTGACACTCCCCATATCTACTTTGGGCCTAATTGGCTCAAATTGATGACCTATAAAGGCAGGGTCTGGTGGGATGTTTGTGGATGATGCAAAATTGGCGCTTGCTTCTGCCACTGTATTGTCCTCTCTTAGCACACGTTGAATCTATAAATGGTAGAATTTTACTAATAAGATATGTACCATTGTTAGGTACTCTTGCATCTTCTCCTCTCTTACTTCAAAATCTCCTTTTACCTGGTTCACTACCAGCTGGCAGTCATTGTAGGCGGTGAGATGGGGGGCCTCCATTTTGATTGCCAACTTCATGCCTAAGATGAGGGCCTCGTATTCTGTCTTATTGTTAAAGGCTGAAAAATGGAAAGATATGACATATTTAAGGGGAGTATCGTCAGGGCTGATGAGTGCTAGGATTGTTCCACTCTCTTAGTGGTTGATGAACCGTCCACATAGAGTCTCCAATGATGTTGGGACCGAGCTTTGGGATGAGCCAACACCAAGTTGAGAGAAATAGGCACAACATCGATTAGTTTCCCTCCCTCTACAAGGGGTGTAGGCTTTCAAGAATAGGGGAGGTGGGGAGCCAGGTATGGAGCAGGCGCTGGAGTAGGGGGCGCCAAGGCTTGGGGCTCCGGGGGCCCCTATATGCACCAATGCTATGATGGGCACCAAAGGTGGGCGTCACAAGTGGTGCAGGGGGCGCCAGTGTATAGCAGTTGCCAAGTGTCAAACTCTCCCAGTTCCATAGCCCATTTGAGGAGCCTTCCGAATACATCTGATTTTTTTAGTATTATTTTCAATGGTTTATCGGTGACAATAATAATCGTGTGGCCCTGAAAATAGTGTCGAAGGCACTTGACTGAAATGACTAAGGTGAATGCTAGTTCTCCAGCTCTATGTACCTTATCTCTGCTCCTTGATATGCCCTACTCACATAATAGATGAGCTTTTGTATTCCTTCATCCTCTTTGAAAAGTAAAGAGCTCACGGTAGATGGTGAGATACCAAGATACAAGTACAAGGCCTCTTCAAATATGGCATGAGAGAGTAAGGGAGGCATAGAAAGATAAGCTTTTAGCTTCTGAAAAAGATTCTTTTGCCACTGGTCTCCATTCGAAAGTTTTTCAGAACAGATTTGAGACGAATCTGTTAAGAGCTGTAACTCTTCCATCTTGGACTTCATGTCCAGAGTGACTTTGATCTTGTCCTAGTTGCCTTGATACCTCTCTTGTTGACCATGAAGCCCAAAATTTTTTTCTAATCTCATGCCAAAGGCACACTTCTCAGGATTCAACTTCATCTAAGAAGACCTCAGGATGCCAAAGGTTTCTTGTAAGTGTGTTACATGGTCCACTGCCACTAGGCTCTTTACCATCATGTCGTTGACATACACTTCCATAATAGTTCTCCTGATCTGTGACTCAAACATCTTGTTTAGGAGCCGCTGGTATGTGGTTCCTATCAATAAACACAATTGTGGAATAATTTTCTGATAATGTCATTCATCGTAATTGTACAATATATATAGTACAAACATTAACAAGGAAAGAATAAAAATTACAGAGAAATATTCTACAACTATGGAATAAAATAAGATTGCATAATTAAGGATATTGAAAAAATCAAATATTAACCAAATCATATCTTTAATTTTAGCGTTCCCCCTCAAGTTGGAGCATGTATATCGCACATTCCTAACTTGTCTAAAGAGTGACCAAAAACACTGCTGGCAATAGCTTTGGTAAGAACATGGGCTAGTTGGTCTTCAGACTTTACAAACGAAAAATCAATGATTCCGGCTTCAAGTGTTTTCCTTAATGAAGTGTCTATCAATTTTCACATGCTTCATCCGATCGTGTAGGACTGGATTATGAGCAATCTCTATAGCAGAAGTGTTATCACAATACAACTTCATTGCCTCCTGAGATTGAACACCCAAATCCTTAAGCAAGTGCCTCAACTATATTAGCTCACATACTCCAAAAGCCATGCCTCTATATTCAGCTTCTGCACTAGACCTTGCTACCACTGGTTGTTTTTTACTCCTCCAAGTCACAAGGTTGTCCCCTACAGAAGTAAAGTATCCTAATGTAAATTTTCTGTCGTCAGATGAACCAGCCCAATCTGCATCAGTGTAACCTTCTACCTTCAAGTGATTATTCTTGGTGAACAACAACCCTTTACCTGGAGCAGACTTTAAATATCACAATATGCATTCCACAGCATCCATGTGAGGTTTACGAGGATCATGCATATACTGGCTCACTACGCATACTAAATAAGCAATATCTAGCCTAATATGGGACAAATAAATTAATTTCCGCACAATTCTCTAGTACTTGTCTTCATCAGTAGAAGTTGCATGCAAACAATTAAACAACTTGTGATTTTGTTCAATAGGGGTATTCATAGGCTTACATCCAAGCATACCTGTTTCAGTTAACAAATCAAGAATGTATTTTGTTGAGATAAGAAAATACCATTCTTTGAGCGGGCAATCTTGATTCTGAGAAAGTATTTTAAATCTCCAAGTTGTTTCATTTAAAATTCTAAGGCCAAGTGTCGTTGTAAGCTCTCAATTTCTTCTTGATCATCTCCTATCACCACCACGCCATCAGCGTATATAGTCAAAGCAGTAATCTTACCCATTCGATGCTTTAAAAACAAAGTATGGTCTGAGTTGCTTTGTTTATATCCGAAGCTTTTTATAGACTTGGTAAATCTACTGAACCAAGCTCTTGGAGACTGTTTTAACCCCTACAACGCCTTTTTGAGTTTACACACCATTGTAACATTTGAGTATTTTTCCACACCTGGAGGGGGATCCATATACACTTCCTCTATAAGATCTCCATGTAAAAAAACAATTTTTACATCAAACTGAAGAGGTGGCCAGTCTCGGTTCACCGCCAAAGACAGGAACTCTCTAATTGTATTAAGTTTGGCAACAGGTGCAAAAGTGTCCTAGTAGTCAACCCCATAAGATTGCGTATATCCTTTCTTAACCAATTGAGCTTTATACCTCTCAATCATCCCATCCGCTTTATGCTTGACTGCAAAGACCCATCTACATCCCATGGTTTTTTTTCCTTTCGGTAGAGTCACAAGCTCCCAATTATCATTTTTCTCAAGCGCTGCCATTTTTTCTACAATGGCTTGAGTCCATCTATCATCTGCTAGAGCTTCCTGCATTTTACTAGGAATAGGAATAGATGATAACTGTAGCACATAAGACGCATATGACTTGGACGATTTTTGACAAGACACATGATTACTAATGGGATATCTAACTTTGGATTTAGGATCAGGCTCATATTTAACAGGTGGTACACCACGATTAGAGCGAGGTGGAAGACGATATTGAGACACTTGACATTCATAAAAAAGATCATCACTACAAGTGGAATTAGGATTAGTGGATACCTCTGGAGGAATCTCAGAAAAATACTGGCTCAGTGGTTGTGTTGAATTGTTGGGAGGCATTGTACTATCATGAAGAACATTATCTTCAGTATGAGAAGTATCTGGTTCAACAACTGATAACTCTTCCCTTCCATCAAAAAATTCACCCTGTCCTGAAGAATCTCCGGACGAAGAAATATTTTTTGAATTTTTCATAAAAAATGCCTCCAGTTTTTCATAATTTATCACTTCTTATGAATTCTACCCCTAAAATGGTAAATTAGGAATTGGCGCCCTGTAAAAAAGTTCGGTCTCATGGAAGGTAATATCCATGGAAACATAAAGCCTCTGAGTTTTTGGATCATAACACTTGTAGCCTTTTTTATTGTTCCCATATCCCACAAAAACAAACTTCAAAGCACGAGACTCAAGCTTAGTCCATTGGCATGGATGCAAATGAACATAAACTACACACCCAAAAATTCGTGGAGCCAAAAATACTACCGGTGGAAGAGTGCAATGATCAGAAAGAGCATCCAATGGTCTTCAAAAATTAAGAACATTGGATGGTGTACGATTTATTAAATAGATCGCCGAATTCAAAGCTTCACCCCATAAGTAAATAGGAACATGACCCCCAATTAAAAGAGACCGAGTAACTTCCAATAAATGTTAGTTTTTTCACTCTACGACACCATTTTGTTGAGGGGAATCTGTGCTAGATGTTTGGTGAATAATCCCTTTAGAGTGCATAAATTCCATCAATTCTTTCTTTTTTGTACTCACCACCATTATTAGAACGAAAGACTTTTATTGGAACACCAAACTAAGTAGTTATCATTTGATGGAACATGCAAAAAATTGAACAAACATCACTATTGTGTTTCATTTGATAAACCCAAGTCATGCGAGTGTAATCATTAACAAAGGTTATAAACCACTTCATCCCATGAAGATTAAAAATTGGGGCCAGTCCCCAAACATCTGAATGAACTAATAAAAAATGTAAATCTATTTTATGATCACTCAAATGAAAAGTAGTACGATGGCTTTTTGCCTTCACACAAGTTTCACAAACAAAGTTTGAAAGATTACATCCATGAAACAAAGATGGAAATAATATCCTTAGATAGCCAATGGAAGGATGTCCCAATCTCCTATGCCATAGCCAAATTTCCTCTTTTTTCTTATTCACTAAATCTCCATTTACCACAAGAGCTTGCCCATTTTTATCAGAATGTTGGAATCTATCTTCAAGATAGTACATCCCTCCCATTTGTCTACCACTGCCAATCTTTTCCTGAGTGTGGATGTTTTGAAACACATAGTGAGTGAAAAAAATAGAGCAACACAATTATGAGATTTGGTTAATTGATTCACAGAGAGAATATTACAATTTAACGATGGCACAAATAAGACATCCTTGATTTCTAACATGAATGATAACGGAACTATACCAACTCCAATAACCGGAGATGATACACCATTAGTAGTGGTAATAGTGGCTTTGGAAAATTTAGGAGATAAATGACTAAACATATAACGATTACAAGTCATATGGTCTGTTGCACTAGAGTCAATTATCTAATTACTATTTATAGTAAAAGACATACCAGACTTAGCAATGAATGCAATGGTTGTGGCTAGATTTGCGTTTCGATTAGAGTTTGCCTCCTTATGAGATGCCTTCTTACCTTTTGGATGCCAATCTGGATACCCATGAAGTCGGAAGCATGTGTCCACCGTATGACCAGTACCATTACAGTGAGTACATTTTTTATCCTTCTTTGAGATGGTCATCTTCTGAGAAGCCATTACAGCCCCTTGTCCAATATTTACTCCAAGCATAGCATCTTGGTGATTAGCTTCTGAACAAACCATAGCATAAGCCGCCTATAAATCATGGTTTTGTAGTAAGTACATGACCTCGAACCCCATTTAAATGTGGATCAAGACTAGCCAAAAACTTATACACACGTTCGGAATTAACCTTCATGGTGTATATAACAATATCATTGGCACACTCCATAATACAAACATCAATATCATCATGCTCCTTTCATATTTTCTATAATTTGCCAAAATAAGAAATAACAAAACCTCCATTCTGGCGGACAAAAATACCTCGCAATGAAGTTGATAAGCTTTTGACGCATCTTGATCCACTGAATACGTGTTTTTAACTGCCTCCCATATCTCCTTCATCGTAGACAATCGAAGAAAGAGAGACCGAATATCCTTTGTCATCGCATCAAGAAGCCAAGATTTGACCAAGCAGTTTTCATCCTCCCATTCTTCATACTTTTTTGAATTTTTATTTGATGGAGTAGTCTTGGTACCTGAAATATAACTCCAACGTTTTCTCCCATGGATTTTATTTCAGGCATTCAAAGACCAGTCCACATAATTGGTACCGTCAAGCTCTTTCTAGAGTGATGATAAAAGAAGTTTCTTGCAAATGGAGGCCATACACAATAGTCAAAGATTCGTTCTTCTTTGGTGATTTATCACCACTTACTTCAGTCATGATGGCACTAAAAAGAAAATTTTGCAGTGGAATGATATGAACAGAAACAACAAAAATTGTGAATACAGGACCTACTTCAATTCTTAGAGTTAAGAAGAGGAGATTGAAGGAGGCTCTAATACCATATCAATAAACATAATTGTGGAATAATTTTTTGATAATGCCATCATCGTAGTTTTACAATATATATAGTACAAACATTAACAAGGAAAGAATAAAGATTACAGAAAACTATCCTACAACTATGGAATAAAATAAGATTACATAATTAAGGATATTGACCAAATCATATCCTTAATTTTAGCAGCTCCTGTGTTCTTTAGTCCAAAAGGCATGACCCTGTAACAGTAGGTTCCATTAGGGATGATGAAAGATGTCTTCTTATTTGGCGGATACATGCTAATCTGATTATATCAAGAATAGGCATCCAGGAAATTGAGCAGCTCGTGACCAACCGTGGCATCGACGAGGATGTCCATGCGCGGCAATGGGTAGCTATCTTTGGAATATTCTTTGTTTAACTTGGTGAAATCCATGCAGAGGCGCCACTTCCCACTTCCTCCACAGATTACTCTTTTTTTGAAGCAAAACTTCTTAGCTTTTGGTAGACGGGCTTGTGCCTAGGATCTATATTGAGTCGTTGGGTGGCAACTCCAAGTTCAATGCCTTCAAGGTCTTCGTGAGACTAGAAAAATACATTAATATTCTATTTTAGGAAATCAATGAGTTGGTAGGCTTGATCTTCTGGGAATGAGGAGCCAATATAGACTCTCTTCTCCGGGAGGCTTTTATCCAAGACTACTGGCATGAGCTCTTCTACTAACTCTCCTCTCTCCATTGTGCCATCATCTTGAGGATCAAGTACATCCACTTGCAAGGCCTCTTGAGGGTTTTTGGCCCTTATAGAAGCCACATAGCACTCCCTTTTCGTGACTTGGTCTCCTTGAACTTCTCCAATTCCATGTAGAGTTGAAAAATTGAGAATGAGATGATAGATGGATGGGACACTTCTCAAGGTGTTAAGTGTGGGATGCCCGAAGATGATTTTGTAAGTGGACTGGCAATCCAACACTAAGATATTCACCATTATGGTGGAGCTTCTAAGAGTCGTGCATGCCGTTACTAGTAGAGTGATAGAGCATAGGGGGTAAGCCTTCTCTCCTAAGAAACCAATGAGAGGTGTCCTAAGGGGTTGGAGCATCTCCCTGTCGAGACAAAGACTATCGTACACCCTTAAGAATAAAATATCAATGAAGCTGCAGCTGTCCACCAAGATCCTTCTCACTTAATAGTTGGCTACCATCATGGTTAGTATCAACGGGTCATCATGGGGGTGCTGGATTCCTTCTAGATCTTTGTTTGAGAAAGAGATGACCTCATCGTCCTCCTACCTGTGAGACTTCAATGGGTGGGTCATCTGGCTCTAGTGTGCCTAATATTACTTTCATTTTTTCCTCTATTTCCATTTTCTTTGCTTGAGTGCCTAACCTTTATGACATGTACCTTTCTAGTTGAGTTGGAGCCACCTCCTCCTCCAAGCCCTCTAGAGATCATATGAATTTCTCCTAGAGGCTTCTGCTATTCTCCCACATCCTGATTATGATCTGGCAGTAGGGCGTGGCCTCTGTCTGCCACATATTGTTGTAGTTGGCCTTGCTATATAAATTCCTCAATCTGCTTCTTAAGTTCGAAGCAGTCATCAGTGTTATGGCCATGATCGTGATAGAAGTGACAATACTTGTTCTTGTTTCTACGGTTTGGAGCAAATTCATCTTTCTTGGCCAGCGCACTACAGGGTTATCCTAAATTTGGAGCAAGATATGCTCAGCTGAGGTAGTGAGTGGCGTGAGGCTTGTTGTTCCCTTTAAGGTACAGGGCCGAGGCGATCCTTGGTTGACACCCTCTCAATCCTTCCCCTTTTATTCTCAGTTTCTCTTCTGTCTTCATGGACTCCTTCCTTTTCTCCCCTCCATGTGAGGACTCAGCCTGTTTGGCCTTGATGACGTCCTTAGCATTCATATATTTATGGTCCTTTGACAATAATTATGGCATGTTCTTTGGCGATTTCTTCAAAACTGAGAACATAAGCTGAATGAATGCAGACCTACAATAAAGGCAGCCATGGTGACTTTGTCATCTGGCTCTTTGATTTGGACAGCCTCATGGTTAAAACGAGTGAGGTAACTCCTTAGACTTTCATCTCGTCCCATTCTTGCTTGATGTTGAGCAAGTGGGTGATAGGCTTCTGATGTCGGTGTCCCCCTATGAAATGGGAGACCAATGATTTGCTCAATTCGACAAAAGTGTTCATGGATCTTGGTCTGAGCTTGGTGAACTAGTGACATGCAGACCCGTTGAGGGTAGCGGACAAAGCTCTGCACATAATTTCGTCTGGTATGTTGTGTAACTGCATAAGTGATTTGTAAGTGTCAAGATGGTCCAGTAGATCTTTTGAACCATTGAACACTTCCATTTTTGGCATTTTAAACTTTGGAGGGAGGGGATACTTGGCCACATCGACTACAAATAACATGTTAGTGCGCCTTACAAGATGCTCAAATGTTTTTGGTTCTCTTGACTTTATGGCGTTGAAGACATCGCCTAGTTGGTCCTGTACTTCTTTGATCTTCTCGTCCCAGTGGTTGGGGATGCCTTCTGGGTTGTTGTAGTAGCTCTCATGGTCTATATAAGTTTTCCCCTAACCCTCTTGGAATGGAGGATAATCGCCATGGAAGGATTGAGTAGGCACACGAGGAAAGGGAGAAAGGCCACAATGAGGTGGGGTACCTGGGATGTCGTGAGGTGGGGCCCCTTGGCGTGCTGGTTGTGGCGCCTCCTAGCCGCTGGGGTGTAGCTCCTCCTAGCTACTGGGACATGATGCCTCCTGGCTACTGGTGGGAAGCACTTTCTTGGGGTATGGCTTGCCCAGCGAGCATCAATTAGAGGAGTTGTTGGTTTTGGTTCACCAACAACCGCATGGTTTCCAGTAGTTGATTTTCAGCAACGGGGTTTGCAAGCAGAAGCAGGACCTCATCCTGATGTGATTGATCATCATTTGGTTAACTTATAGCACTGGTTGTAATGGCCATAAAAATGTGAGTACAAAGGGGTGAAAACTAAGTCGTTTCCACAGACGGTATCAAACTGATGATGCACAAAAGAGTTTATGCAAAATCAATCAATAGATGAAGTAAGAAGGGATCAACACAAGTAAACACAGAGATTGGGTGGATTTAGTATGGATGACCTACTCAACTAGGAAGGGCTACAGTAGCCGAAAAAATTTATTGCTCAAAGTCTAGTGTGTTGAGACGTGTGTGTTGCCCCCTATGTGTAGGTGGGTTACAATTTATAGGCAAACAAAGTTGGCTCTAAGAAGCACTGATTAAAGCTCTATCCTCACAAGGAGCGTGGTGATGCCGTGAGACTTGCCTTATCCTTGTAACGAGTGACGTGATAGAGGGCGATCCCTTGAAGCTCGCTCTACTTTGTAATGGGCGAGGTAATCTTCCAAGGCTGGCGATGTATCCATGATGACTATGCACCCATGATTTCTTCTCCTTGGATGGAGACTCCCATGTGTGTTAATAATGGACTAGGCCTCTTAGGAAAGTGGGATTGACCACATATCAATTGTGACAGAGCTTTTGTCGGTCCGTATCCATGGTCCAGGCTTGTTCTACAATTCTGGGACTAGTTTGGGCCGGGCCTATCAACTTTCATTTTTGTTGTTGTTGTTGCTATTTTAATTTTTTGTTAAATTATTGCATGACTTAAATCTCGTGGTTAGACTCATCAGTTGATCAAATCAAATTTCAATTCATCCAAACAAAATATCCATTCATTTTTACTATTTATATTTGAATCTAGTAAAAAATAATAATTTGATTTGTTTGACCAAAAAAAAAAAAATATGATCTGAAAACCTATCAAATCCAATAACTCAATTATGTTGAGTTTTAGCTAATTACATCTGAATTTCAATCTATTTCATCAAATAATTATATACCCTTCATCATATATACATGAGTGTAATTTCAATCAGCTCACAATCAAAATAAATATTGATATATTTTTATTTAAATTCATGAAATATGATATAATATATTTAAATTATCGATCAAAATGTCAATCCATGTTGTACTGATTGAGTTTGCATTGATAAACCTAATCCCTAGAAGATTTAGAAAGAGGAACAAAACGTATAATATCTCTTATCTTTGGCTTGCCGTCTTGATCAATCAAAGCTTATTCTAGACAAAGAGAAAGGTGGTTCTCAATCATTAAAATAAAATCATATGATAATTTATATTAAAAAAACTTAACGTTCTGCTCAAGCTCCCAACTTAAAATGACAAAACAACAACTCGGATCGTTTAGATGTAACGACTAATTATCTTATTGCTTACATTTTAACTTTTTAACTACATTAACTCTTTCTATTTATATTTAACCTTTTAACTACCCACTTATATTTTAGCCATTCAACTATATATCATGACCAATTGCACCACAAACAATCAATGTTTCTGATGGTGGTGCTTTACATGGCTGAGCAAAGGTGTGTTATTTAGAGATTTGGGAATCACTGAAATGTCCAGTCAGAGGTTCTAGGCTCTTGGTGTTTAAGCAATGTAATGTGAGGAACAGTAGTTAGAAGGTTTATAGTGGTTCACCAGCTCAAGAGCTCAACTAATCCACTCTAATGGAGTCTTCTGATTTTGGGGAGTCTTTCTATTAATAAAAAGTGGGAAGGTTATAGAGAGTAATGCAGGATAATTGTGCCGATAATTCGTTGAATACAATGTGAGGGATTTGTTCACTTTTTATAGTCTCCAGATTCCTTGCGTGATCCTTACCATCTTCTCTTAACGGATGCTCTTTCTGCGTAATCAATATCGATGATGTTAAGGCAGTTGCGACTCATCTACTAGAATGTTGGGCTGATGCGAGTTACACGCAGCCTTCTAGAAGGTGCTAGTTGTCATTGTCATCATGCCAACGAGGATCTCATTGCTGGGAATTACCGATCTACGCACCCTATACTGCATATCATGATCTGCGTGGTCTAAGATTAGATGCCCAGGCTGGTTGGTCTGACCTCAACCATAGTCATTTTTTGGTATCATCATTTTCTATGGTTTATTTCTTAAATTGATGAGGCAAAGTGAATGGTGCAAAGCCGAAGAGTAATAGGTAACTAATTAATGGTGCAAAGCCGAAGAGTAACGTTACATGAAGCACAAACTTCAGAACAAAGCTAATGTTGTTGTCTCACCAATTTTGTTGTTGTGGCGTTATTGTTGAGAAAGTGAAGAACTTCAATTACAACATACTGTTCGGGGTGAGGACATTGCTACCACCGATGCCACAGGGTTGTTGGTGTAATTATAAGTCTTTGCGGGATTGTTTGAAATCTAAACTCGTGTGGTTAAGCATGTCTCGGAATGGACAAAAATTTAGTCTATTCGAATTCTATTCTAAATTAAAACTACCAATCCGAATATCCAACAAATATTATTCTCACATTCAACATCTGAACTCGTTAAAATGAAAAGATTGATTTGAAAATCAAATTCGATTAGAGTAACTCAATCAAACTTTATATCAAAAAATGATTTTTGAATAGTAACTTAGTTGAATCAATAATTATTCAATTTCATCATATACGTACATAATTATTCAATTTCATCATATACGTACATAATTATTCAATTTCATCATGTACGTACATACATATAAATAATTTAGATCGGATCATAATCAAATAGGATAATGACATGTCCAAATTCACAAGGGCTTCTCAATAGCATAAAAAAAAAAAAGGCTTGGGCTATAGACTCCAAATTTATAAAGGGAAATTTAGAGGCCGGTCCCCCTAGATGGACTTATTTGGAGATAAGTGATTAACCCTAATTAAGGCATAATTTAATAGGTAAATTGTGTTAGTTGAATAAAGTTAAACTAGTCAAAATAAATTAAATTATAATTAGTGTGTGAATAAAAGATAATGCATTAATTGTTGTTTTTTTTCAGGATTTTGTACGTCAAAGCTACAAACTACTGGGATGCCAATTATCAAAGCTCAAAACAAAGGAGTATCAAAGAATTCAAGGCCACCTAACAAGATTTTCAAGTCCACCTAACAAGATTCAAAGTCACCTAACAAGATTTTCAAGTCCACCTAACAAGATTCAAAACCACCTAATAAGATTCTTCAAGTCCACCTAACAAGATTCAAGGCCACCTAACAAGACTTTCACCTCCCTTGTTGCCTATAAATACCACCCCTTAGGACTTGTAAAACATTCATCTTTTGGTAGTGAAAAACCCTCCAAAAGTATTATTGCTTTCCTTATTGCTTATAACTTTCTTTAAGTATTGCTTTCTTTTATTGTATTCTTCTTTTCTTTTAATTTATTGCTTTCTTTTACTTTAAGTATTGCTCTCTTTTATTGTGTTATTGCTTTCTTTTACTTCCATTGCTTGAGCTTCCTTCTTCCCTTAGAGGAGTGAAACTCTTCCACTTTTCTAGAGTTTTACCAAAACCGTGAAGGGTGGAACATGATTCACTCATTCTTTGTCGAAAATTGGCTCCTTGTGTAAAATGTGTTACCTTGTAACTCCTCTACTTGGAGGGATGAGCATCACTCATTTTTCTAGTTTTAACAAAGTCATGAAGAGTGAGTAGTTTCTCATCCAATCTTTAGTAAGAGGTGGTTATCCGGAAGTTAAATTTATGCAATTTATTTATGCTTAGCTTTAGTCTTTATTTTTTTCATAATGTCTTCTCATCATATTGTTGTCTTTATTTTAAGCATGAATAGCTAAATCTCTTAGTTGGCAAAACCAAGAGGAACCTCCACTTGGGTATACCATTTCAACTCATTCTCCTCCCTTCTTTCAGAGTTCAATGGTTCGGTTTGACTGGGTTGAGGGTGGATAACTTGGTGAGTCTTTGATATTCCATAGGCCTAGTCACGGTTTATGCTTAGATACTCACCAATCTTACCCCTAGCTTCCCACGAATCAATCGTTCATTCATGCTCTATTGGAGGAGGGTTTCGAGTTTAGACGGTATTCCTATTGGAGTGACCTCTTAGATTTGTCAACATTTGTTTCTCATTTTACTAGCATCAAAACAACTTTACCAAACAACTTCCAACAATCAAAGATTTTACATTTTCTTTCTCCCAAAATCACCTCCCCTCGGTTTACTTCCTTCCCCGTGGAAATGACCTTGGAATACCACCAAGTAAAACACGATCCGCGAAAGTCTCCTTGCGCTTGGGGAGCACTTTTGTTCACACATACTCACATTTGAAATCTCATTCATCCATCATTCTGTTGCCCTTTCTTTTGACATCATCTCTAGGAGAGTGACACTCCCCTTTATTCATATACTATACATGCTAAAAGGTGATGTTTATAGGTTAGGAAACAAGAAGAAAATTTGTCAAGCAATAAGTCCATCAAGGAAACTTATAAGGTTTTAAGTCCACTTTTTGCCATGTTTACCATTGTTCCCCTACGCCTTTAAAAAACCCTTAACGTTGTTCAATTCTCTGTCTTCTTCATAGACGGTTACATAGAGACATCGCTCCCTTCGATAGCGGCTACAAATCCGACATTTCTTTTCCACTTCAACAACTTTCCTTCTCCAATATCCAATAGTCGGTGTTTCAAATTCACAACTGGCTCCATTGATATTCAAAACCCGTTACATTATACTACAACAGCGATTTGGTTTTACCATTCAAGTTTCTATGGACACCATTGGCGAATTCTCATGTTACTCTTGGCATTCTAAAGATCTTCACTTATCTTGGATTCTTGGAAAAGGGTTAAGGTATGTATATTTAAAGTAACTTTTATGTTAATTGTAGGGTTTTATAATAAATTTCTACATAAAATAATACTCAAACTCACTATTGATGTTACTGTAAATTAAATGTTCCTAGATTTTATAGTAATTTTGATTTTACAGAAACTTTGATGCTCACTAATTTTACAGTAACTTTGATGTTCAGTGATTTTAAAGTGGAAATTTCATAACAAATTAATCCATCGAACATCACTTACGTTCAATTGCATACTATACTCCTTAAGTAGCAAAAAGATTGGAGTGATCTTGAATGATTATCTCATTAAATGTAGCTTTCATTTGTTGTAAAAAAGATAGTGTTAAAGTACCAGAGGTATTTGACCAATATGCAAGAAAAATCTATGATGAATGCCTCAATAGTATAATTTCTAACAATTCTTTTTTCGATAAGATGAATTTCTAACCATTCTAAAACTCTGGTAAACTAATGTATGCAACTTGCAAATTCTCAATAAAATTCATCAAGCAAACAACTTGTAGATACAATTACTTACAATGCTAGCAACTCCTTGGTACGTATTAATACATGATATTTTTTTGGCGATTACTTTATGAAATTAGATGGCAACCTATGAATACCCTTGAGTTGCACTATGCAAAACATACAAAGTCATGATGTATTACACACCGGCGAAAATAATTTGCCTAGAGTACACAAAGATAACAGTTAGCTCACCAGACTTGAGAAGAGCGAATATCAGATATTCCTTTTCTTTAATGGTTGCATGACCATGTTACGAATACCTTGTTACTGTGACCATGTTTTAAAATAATGTTACTATGACCGTGTTTCTAATACCTTGTTATTGTGACCATGTTTTAAAATAATGTTACTATGACCATGTTACTAATATCTTGTTACTATGTATACATCAAAAATTTTGATATTACTGTTCATGTTACTTTTGCACATATTTTTTGTTAATTGTTGTATATCCATTAAGTTAAGTGAATTTGCGTCATGTTATTATATTCTATTCAAATATTGATAATTCGCTGTCATGTTACATGTAGATGGCTCCAAAAACATCTTCATTTCATCAATTCAGATCTAACTTGCTGCCAGTAGTGAAGGTTATTAGTGACCTAAACATTAAAGATGTTCACAAAGAATAGTTGAGGAAAACACCATTTTGGTATTTGTATCAGACATTAACAACATTTGAAGTAGATAAGGAATGGTTCAAGAAGAATGACAAAAGTATTGTTGACATCATTACCACGTTTGATGTTGAAACATCCAGATTTAGAATGGGTGGAAAAAAATTTAAAGATACGAAAGACTAATGTATCTCTCATTTTTGGTATAAAGATGGAGTGGATCCAATTGTTTCCCAACAAAGTGCAAAGAAAATGTCACCATTTGTAAGGAGGAGATTCAATAACACCAAAAGATTGAATGCACCAATTATAAAAAAACAGGTTGGTGGATGCTGTAATGGGTGATGGTAAAGAAGATTGTGAAGATTTTGCTAGGTTATTCTCTTTACATGTCTTAGTAACATTACTGATTACAAATATGGGGCAAACAATTGGATGGAGGTATGTCTTATACATTGAGAATTTGGATGAAATAAAAAGATATGACTGGTGTTAAGCAACAATTGATGCAATGATTAATTCTATACAGTTGAAGATTGACACACCAAGTGTAGTAACCGGTTCTGTACTACTGTTACCAGTAAGTGTTTGAATGCTAATTTTTTTGATGTTTTTTTTTTAAAACATTATACGTTCTATCTAATGTAAAAATATCTAATTTGCAGTACTGGATATGTGAACACACTTCTCTTATTGTGCCTAACAACATGGATGCATTCCCACTGTGGATGAAATGGGACTTAAGAAAACTTTGGGCAGCTCTCACACAAAACACACTGTCTAACGTAGCAGCTAATCAAGTGTTATATAAAAATTTGTTTTATTATTTTTCTATTTTTTGTTTTTAATTGCATGACGATGTTACTATATCAAATTCATGTTACTATGGATGATATTAATTGGAAAGTGGATGTTACTATAAATATTAATGTAGTAAAAAATAAATGTTACTATGGCTGTTACTATGTACATTACAGTCATTTCATTCAATGTAAAGGTGAACAATTTTTTGGATGCATTTTTTAATGTTAGTAATGTTGTTGTCAGGTTGTCACAAAACACTGTTGCTAGCAAGAGTGCTTTAAATTCAGAATTAGAATATGGAGGTGATGAACCTAATTTAGCTGGTGATGGTCATATTGTTGGTAATGAATCTATCCATGAAAGTGATGATGCAGTACATGTTCCTACAAACGATCATCCTGTCCAAAAGGAGACTCAAAAGGTACAACCGTTTGATGCATTTATTGATGTGGTCATTTAGGACTCTGCATTTATGGAACTAGATGAAGTGGTAACACGTGAGAAAAAGTCACAACAATTTACTATCTATGAGAATGAAGGTATGTTTGGTTTGAATGTTGAGAATGAGGTGCAAAAATTTACTATCCAAATACTGACTGTGGAGAACGAAGCACTTTGAACGGTCATCAAGAATATTGGGGGCAACCAAAGTGAGGAGGATTTGAAAGAGATTGAAAAATATGCGATGAAACTTATTGGCAAAGACAACCAAATTTCACAATTGAAGGTTTTAGTTGATCTCTTGGAGAAAAACAAAGAAACGCAAGAAGATCAAATTAAGACACTGACATCAAGGGTGTCCGAATTAGAAAAAGAAAACAATTCCTTGCATGATGTTGTCACTGATGTGGCTGTGTATGCCATTACTCAAAAGTACCCCCGGACACCACCAAAACCTCAGACCACCGAATGTGTAGAACAAACATCGATGGTGAGAAAAATCAAATGGAAAGAAAGAAAAAGAAAGAGAGATGAAGATTTTTAATATAGTAGGAAAAAAATAGGGAGAAAAAAAAATTGGAATAAGTTAAAATCCAGGATCAAGGCGACAAAATTAAAGGGAAGGAGAAGATACAAGGTAGCTACATTGATGTTGATCATTTGGATATTATAATGCCAAATGAGAAGCCAGAAAGTAAGCGAGTTAAAGCTCGAAGATGGAAAGCCTGCAAGAAGTTAGGAATGGATGTGTACGACAAATTGGTTCAAATGCATAAGGTTGAGGGAAAAAGGTAAGTAACTTAATGCCCCATTTTGAAACAAATTTTATATATTTTACTGTTTATACACTATTTTATTAACATGTACTGTTTTTGATTAAAAGGGCAACTTTCTGGAGTGGAAAAAAGTATGAAAATATCATTGAAGTTAATGATGTATTGAATTCATGGATGGGGGAAGAGCTGCACAACAATATAATGTACCATGTGTCTTGAAAATTTAAACAAATTATGGAATACTTTAATATTTGTTATTTAACAAAGTCGTGTTATTACTCAGGTGATTGATTGTTGGGGAGAAATACTGATGGAGGAAGTAAATTGCAAATGTTTCTTTTTCAACAGTCTGTGTTAGGTGAGTTTGTGCAATTTATATTGAAATCTTGGTTGTTGGAGTAACATGACTATAGTAACATAGACATAGTAACATTCATGTTACTATGAATGGATCTATTATAACACTGTTGTGTTTGTGTTAAATATAGTAACATGTAGACCAACAGTCTGTGCTGGTTGATATTGTGTAACATACGTAATATTCTTGATTACTGGAGTACTTGACAAGTAACATGAGTATAGTAACATTCATGTTACCATAATAAACCAGATTCAGTAACATGCATGTTACTATGAATGGAACTATTGTAACAATGCTATACATGTGTTAATATAGAAACATGAATGTTACTGTTATATATTGACATTGATTAGTCTCTAAAATTTATGGGTTACTATTGATTAACATATAGACATTCGTAACGGTTGAGAGGCAAGAACACTCACGGAAGCTTCAGATAGACAACACTCTGAATATGGGGTAGGTTTGGTCATTCCTTGTATTCCCCATGAATTAGATGCACAGCGCACCCAACCCATGCCGTTCCACTGGACCTTGCTTGTACTGAGTACAAAAGCAGGGGAATGGACACACTACAACTCTTTGAAACTGTGAAGTGGAATTGTAGACAAGTTTTTTGAGGATGCAAAAATATTGGTAAGTTAATAAAATCTGAATAACCCACATTTTTTGATATATTTTCAATGTACAACATTAACACAACATTTTACTATGGCAGAAAGACTACGTGGAGACGACATCCAAAGAAGGACAGAGAAAGTCATTGAAGATAAAGGATGAAATTATTGTCAGCACACAAGACATCAAATGTCCAATGTACTCATATGAGAAATATCCTCAACAACAAGCTGACTCGTATGTAAATAATAAAATAGAATATCTTTAAGTACATCACATAAAATATCATTTAAAAAAATCCTTGAATGCAAGGTCAACTGTGGATTGTACGTGTGTTACTTAATGCAACAGCTTGCTCGTGGACAGCCAATAGAAGATAAATTGAAACCACAACAAATTACCACTCTTCGGATCGATATGGTCACTACATTCATAAACCATAGGAATGCATGGACTGTTGAAGATTACAAGACAAGAGCCAGATTGAGAAAGAGATACAAAGACAAATAGGAAGTACTAATGTGTGGGATAGCTATTCATTTTTAGGTTAATTGCATGATTGGTTAGAAAATTGGTTGTAATTGTTTGGTGGTTGATATTGGTTAAAAATTGGTTGTAATTGTTAGGTGGTTGATATTTGATTGTAATGGAATGTTTGTGGAACAAAGAAAACTCTGTCCACGTTATTCAAATAGTAACACAAATAGTAACATGTACAAAAATTGTTCCAAATTACAAATTCTATATGATTATAGAATGTTGAAATGAAGTTGTCAGTGGAATGTAAATGTTGTTATCCACTTGGCTAGGTATCGTTTGTATCATTTCTTTCAAAAACAGTTGATAACTCTTTCATACTTGGTTATCCAAATATAGTAACATGTGCAGTAACATGATTTAAATTTCTCCAAATTAAGCAATCATACAAAATCCTTGTTAAAAAGTAACATTAGTTACTATATAACATGAACATTAAATAGTAAAATTGGGGTCACATTAACAATAACATGAAACATATATTGACCATGCAAGGATAATACTCTACTATTAACTTATCACACAATTTAACCCATGATATTCCCAATGTGAAACATGACAAACACAAATAGCTAAAAACAAAGGTAACATCTTATTCCAAAAAAACATACTGAATATTACAATGGCTTGTTACAAGTCTTCTTATTATGACTACCTAAATGGCCACAACGGCCACAATGAATTTTCCTAACAAGCTCACCTCTAGACCTAAATCTACGCTTCCTTAGACGACTTGGTTGTTTTTTTTGACAATGGTGGCAACAAATCAACATCAACCACTGAAAGTTTGGACGACCGAGTGTTGGAATAGGGTGTATAAGCTCAGAATAACATAGTCTGTAAGTAGTAACCTGATAATAATAATCAACAAACTCATTGATGTTCCTACCACTCTTTTGAATTGCAGCTACAACTTGGGCACATGGTAAACTATTGATCTACCATTGGTGGCATGAGCAAGTGTAACTCTCAATGTCAACTGTCACTAAAGGATGTGAATTAATCTCGAAAACATGACTTGAGGACACCCTAACAAACCAGGAACGACACTCAGTGAAAGCAGCTTGAAGTTTGGATTCAATATTTGGACAATTAATGTCGTTCCACTATGACAATGTATTCAAGTGGCAGCCTATTTGGTTCATGATCTGCCCCCTTATTGTGTCAATCATGCTTATGATAGGTAAGTTACGTGACTTCGTGATCTAAGCATTGAATGACTCAGCAGCATTTGAAGACATTTCCCCATAACGTTTCCCTTGAAAAAAACATTCTCCCATTTCTCAAATGGAAGGTTTTCCAAAAACTTATCAGCAACGGTTCCTCTTTCACGTCGAAAATCATGAAGTTTTTCATTGAAAAATGCCTCTGTCGGAGCATAAGCACACAATGTAAACAAAAAAACCATACGCTTGCGAAACACATGGGTAAAGCGACCCCCACTATACTTATCTCTCAGATTTGTTTTTAGGTGTTGTAGGCAGAATGAATGGTGCATCATTGGGAACACCTTTGATATTGCTTCCATCAAGTCAACATTGCGATCAGACATAATGGTAAGGTTCCTAGTATTATCAACAATCTCAGCTAATTATTTTAAAAACCAACACCAATTGCACTCATTCTCTGAATCAACAACAGAAAAAACAAAGGGGAACCAACCTGCAGTACATATAGCAACACAAGTAGTAACATAAGTAAACAGTAACATATATACAAATATTAAAATATAACATCAAAATAAAATCAGTAATACCAAAATAAACCAAAAAAAAAAAAATCACCTTGGTTGCCATCTTTTGCAGTTGTAGACAAAATAATGTCTTTATACCTTCCCTTTAAAAATGTGCCATCAATGAACAATATGGGTCGACAGTAGTTAAATCCATGTATACATGCCTTAAATGAAATGAACAATCTACAAAACGTTGTGCGTCCGAATCACCTTCTAACATAAAATAACTACCTGAATTGCTTTCATTTGCAGCCTATACATACCACCGTAATTGTTGGTATGACAACGAATGATCTCCAAACAGTGTACCCCTTGCTTTTTCAACACCCATCCAAGCTTGATCATATGATATGGTCAAACCATAATTTGTATGAAACATATTTTTCACGTCAACTAGTCGTGTGTCAGTTTTTTGTCTGACATTGTCAACAATAAGATCTCCAACTAAATTAGAAGTCAATCTTTTGTTCTTTGTTGTCCGTGCAGCCACACCGCACGTGTGCTCATTATTTAACTTCTTAATGTAAAACCATCTATTTATCCGTTGGAGTGTAGCAACAACAAACCACTCACACCCAACAGAATATTTCATTACACATTCAACTTTCACCCTTGTTTTTTCTTTCTTCACATAATTAAACTAAAAATCAACCTCGATTGCATATTTGCATAACGCATTCCGAAAATCAGCTACTCCTCCCTCAAACTTCTACCCCACCTCTACTATTCTATTGGACCATCCATCATTCAACAAAACTTTCTCATTATGAGAACAAAAATGAGGGATAAGATCATCCTCGCGACCAACAGGGTCAACAGTTAATTCAGAACTTTCCACAACTTCCCCACCCTCAAAATCACGAACCTTATTCCCTTTAACAACAACTATAACTTCAAAAAAATTCAATTGAACAGATTGTGCAATTAGAAACATGTTTCTCACATCATGATCATTTTGCAAAGCACAAATCGGATGTCCAGGAATAGCGTACGAAATGGCAACACAATTGACACTCAAACCATTCCAATTGTCACAAACACCATATAACACATCATCAATTATGGATTCATTGAAATTCTTAGCACAACAGTCTCAGAAGAATACTTGTAACAAACCAATATGTTATCATCCATCTGTTATAACCAATAAAACAAAAATAAATGGGAAAATATAGAAAAACAAACATAGCCAATTCTAATTCCAATAAATCACTACCAGTAACATGATAAAAAAAATCTAGAACCTAACTTAAAAAAAATCCAATAAGGAACATCGTGATACGAATACCGGAAATTTACATTGTATTTCGGCAATAAAAAAGGAAAAAAAACAAAAAATAAGCAATTATAATTCCAATAAAATCACGAACAATAACATGAAAAATAAACATAGTACCTAATTTCAAAAAAAACTCCGGTGAAAAAGTTTACAATACAAATTTTCGGTAAGTAACATAGAATTTCCGGCAAATGAATATCAATTTACGCAAAAAAATCCAAAACAGCACTGGAATTCATATTATGTAAATCAGCAAATTACAATGAAAATACCTCAGCAAATAATAATTAATCATATTATGGAAATCAGCCAATTACAATGAACATATCTCTGGAAATAAAGGACTAGTAAGTTAACCTAGAATCATAGCAAAATTCGAATTCCCAATTGATGCTTGTATCACCTTCGAAAATCCTATCAAAGAAAAAAGATGTAGTGGTATCGTGTGAATAAGAAGAACACCGCCTGCTTCCTGGAAAAAATATTAGCTCGAATTTTCGGTGAGAAAGAAACTTGACATAATAGACAACGAAGTTCTTGAGTTTCAAAAATTGAAATTTGAATTTGAATATGTTAATGTAAAATATTGAATTGAGTTTGAGATAATAGCACATTAATTTTGATATAAATCATGTAACCAAATATGATATATTTTATTTCATAAAAAACTGAATATAACTGTTACCATATATATCTCAAAATATCTAACTATAACTTTCCATAATTGTCCAATATTAACACCGTTAGGGGTATTTTTGAGATTAAAAAAAAAGTGGACTTAAGTCAGTATATATAATTTTAAAAGTGAACTTAACCCCTTATAAGTTTCTTTACCGGACTTATCTCCAAACAAGTACATCTAGGGGGACTCACCCCAATTTTCACATTTTTAAAAGACCCTATAACTTTAGGTATATTACTAACCCAAACAAAATTTAAATCCTTCAAGTTTTAAACCCTAAAAAAAAGGCCCCAAAAAATAAAGTACAATCAAAATTTTTATTGTAATAATTTAGATCCTTGATTGAATTCATAACATTATAAACCTAAAAATAAAAAATAAAAAATACTCAAAAATCAACTCATATTTACTCTTACCCACCCTCTCTCTGTAAAAATAAGTTAAAAACATTAAAAAAAAATTAAAATTAAACGCTCCCTCCGATAAAGACAAAACAAAAGTTAAAACATTTTTCTCGGCAACACTAGCGCATCCTTCTTCTATCTCTCTTTCACATAATAAATTAAAAATAAGTTAATTTTTGTAAAAAAATTAATATTAAAAATAAAAAACCCTCATTTATTATTTTCACTTTTACCTCTAATTTAATTGAGCCACCTGCAAAAACTCCGCTACCCAACAAAAACATGTGATTTTGTTTATAAAATACCTAATTCGTACACTCTCCTAAGGTGAAATTCTAGAAAAGTGTACTTGTTTTATAAAGTATTCATTCGATGGGAAAACATCTAACAATGAATTAGTTTTATAAACACAATGACTTGTATTTCAAAAACGATCATTGAATGTATTTCATCAATGACAAATGTTTTACACATTTGCATTGCATTGTGTTGTGGGAGTCGGTGAGGACTCGAGTTAAAGTACATGAGTGAGTCTCATCTCATTTCATGACATTACATAAAATTCTTATCATTGGATGTATATTCTTGATTGGAATGTTTGAATTATTAATTGGTTGTATTGTGAACATTTTATATGCATTTAGATTGAGGAATAGCCTCTGTAGGAGATACTTTATTGAGCGTATCTCACTCTATACGGGAAAACATTTCAGGTGAGGGATACACGACGTTGGACGGTGCTCATTCAAGGCCCCAGTGATGAAGAAAGGCCGACTTGTGGCTTTTAGTTCTTTTTTTGTAAAATTTTTGCAAAGTTAATTTTTGGGCATGTAATGTATGTAAAAGAATTATAATTTTGAATTTGTATTAACTATCATAAATTCATGATGTGGGAATATGTATTAATGTACGGATGGGTTATGTGATTAAATGTTGTTATATGAATATGGATAAATGGATCTGGTGTGGTCAATGTTGTATATTAGACCTCGGATGAGTCGTGTGATTGTATAGTGCACAAGTTGTGTTTTGGGTAGAGCTCTCCGTACAAAGGAGACTCTACCCAAATTTTTGTTAAATTATGGACCTCGGTAAATGGGGCATATTGGTGTAATACCGAGTTACTCGGTATCCACGGGTATTTCGCGGGTTGATGGGTAATCAACAGACCCCTGGATTTTGGGGTGTCACAGTTTCATTGAATTTGCTTCACTAATAGCACATAGTTTACAAGGAAGGGTGACTGCAGCAAGTTAGAGTTTGACTTCACCCACTTGCCAAACAAGTCATTTTATTTTAATTGATATTTACTTGTTTAAATGCTTTTCTAAGTCTTATGAATATATTCTTGTCTGATTTTCTCTATATTTTATGTTTCCACGTTCTTTCCTCATCCACAATAACAAATAGAGAAGTGAAAATTGCACTTAAGATAGCCTATTTTTGATAGTTCAAACTTCTAAGTCCAACCTTTTTTTCTTTCTCTAAATTCCACCTCCATGTCTGTATAACCATTGTCTCTCAACCTTTCCCCTCCAATCTTTCAGAGAGAGAGAGATAGAGAGGGAAAGAAAGAGACTCATGGACAAAGAACAAGAGAAGATTCAGTTTATTGGATTCTTTGGCATCTTCAAGGAATCCTTCAACATCATTTCCTCATGGAGAAAAATCTTTACCCATATCACGTTGGCCATTGTACTGCCTCTTTCTTTCCTCTTCTTAAACCATATTATAGTCTCTAAGCTTTTTTATGCAAAGATCATCCACAATGACGATACATTGGACTATACCTGACCAGGAACACCTAAATATGTCAAACTCTTCGATATTATTTCCTCTAAATGGACTGGTTTTTGGCTTTTCAAGATGGCATACTTCATCTTCTTCCTCGTCTTATCACTCCTTTCAACTTCTGCAGTTGTGTAGATCATTGCCTGTATCTACATCGCAAAAGAAATAACATTCAAGAAAGTCACAAGTATGGTTCCTAAAGTTTGGAAGAGACTTACGGTCACTTTTAGATGGAATTTCATCGTTGTTTTTGCCTACAATATTGTTGCACTGGTTGTGTTGATTTTCTTGGAATTTCTTGATAGGACCAAGTATTATCGGTATCACGATTTTGATCATTACTTTGATCATATACTTGATGGGTTTTGTCTATGTAAGCATAATCTGGCATTTGGCTAGTGTTGGAAGATGTGTATAGCATTCAAGCAATGATCAAGAGCAAGGGTTTGATAAAGGGTAAGGTGGGTATGGCCATCGCTATCTTTCTTCTAATTAATCTTTGCTTCATTGCAATTCATGTGAAACCCGGGAAAAATTTTAACTTTTTCTGAAAAAAAATGGCAAAATGGTAATTTGCCATTATAATGCGGGTTAAAAAAAAATTGGTATTTTTATAGACTTCGGATGATGAAACAAACCTCACCGTTGGATTCGTCTCACGAAATCTAGTTACCCAGACAAATTTCGTCGAATTCTGAGATAGTCAGATTTTTCACGTTTTTCGAGGTGACAGGTGTTCGATGACCCCTAAAAACGAAATTTTTTATTAAAATTTTAAAATTTTAAAAATATTTTAAATAAAGTTCATATAAAATATTTTGAGCTTAAATCGGTACGAAATTTAATCGTTTCGGAGTGAAAACGGACACAAACAAAGGACGACACTTGGCGCGACGAGGGCCAAGTGTTTAGAAAGTATAAAAGTGGGCAAATATCTGAAAAATCAGATATTTTCTCTTCATTTGGCAGGCTGGATCAGACCCAAGAGCAAAGAAGAAAAAAATATAATTCTTCAAGCTTTCTTTCGCCGATTTTCGGAGTTCCGTCGGTCGGAATTCGTCGGGCCAAGAATTAAAGTCGATCTACGCGACGAGAGCTACGCGTGGGTACCAAAAACAAAGATTTTCACCAAAGATTCAAAGGGTGGATTTTGGAGAAATCTAAGTTTTGGGTTTCAATCTTGTTCTTGAGGCTTCCTACAATTCTTTACGCTTCAAGAGGTAGGGTTCCTCCTACTCGGACCTATTTCTAACCTAAGGTGTCCATAGGGTTCATGTGGGCTGTTTTGGTATTTTCTAATATTTTTTCATTATGATTGGTGCTATGGAAATGGGTAGGATCAATTCTAGTGTGAATTGGTAGTTAGAAAGTGCTAGTTTGTGATTTCTTGAATGTTTAGATAATTGGTTATATAAAAATCATATATTCTGATTTTTATTCTGTTTGAATGATCCATATAAAATCTTGGCTTGATTTTGGTATATGGAAGTATTTATGTAATCCCTTGAAAATTGGGATCATGTGGGCATGCTTTTGTGTTTTATATTATGCCTTGTGAATGAAATGTAATATTAGCATGTATTATGTGTTATCATCTTGATAGAGTGTTGATATATGCTCTTGGATATATTGAACTTGAATGGTTATGTGATTATATGCAAATGATATTAATTGTCATGGTATACAATGATATTTAAAAATTGTCATTTGGCATGCATTGCAATATGGACATGGAATTAACATCACATTCATGGGCTACATGCATGAGTGTGGGTGTAGGGTTGCATGGGTGATCAACACCAACATTGGTACTTGATGGTAGGCTCGGAAAGTGGGATGGAACGTCCTACGGAGTCGCACGGTGACATGCATAAAAAAAACTTGTGTCGGGTATAGCAAGTAGGGCTAGACACTCCCTCGGGTGAAAAAACCCGGCCACTTGGTTCATACACTTACCGGCGGTGAAATTCCAGAAAAGTGTAACGGCGTACGAAGCCGGAGGTGCGATTCCTGAATCCGATACCCATAAAGGCACATGATTTTGATATATAAATTATTCATTTGATGGGAAACATCCAAGAATGAATTAGTTTTATGACATATGGTTGATTTCAAAATGATCTTTGGATGTGTTTCATCAAAGACGTTTGTTTTACACGTAAGTGTCGCATTGTGTTGTGGAAGTCGGTGTGGGCTCGGGATAGCATGCATGGGTGAGTTTCATCTCATTACTTGGCATGACATCATGATTTTTCCAACATTGTATTATATGTTATTATTGGAGGGAATACTTGTTGTGAAATGTTGCATTTATACATGCATATGCATTTTAGGTGATGAGTAGCCTCTGTAGGGATTATTCTACTGGGCATTGGCTCACCCTATACGGAAACATTTCAGGTGTGGGTCATGCACCAATGGACGGCTCACAATCAGGGTCACATGGTTGAAGAAAAGCTGACTTGTGGCTTCCAATCCATTTTTTTTTTTTGTAAAAGTAGATTTGTAATTAAATTTTGGCATGTAATGTGTAAAGGAATTGTAATAGAGTCTATATGGACTGTTTTAATATAACCTTGCATATTTTGATATAAATATGATGATTGGACCGGTGGGTCAAGTTTTACGTATAAAAATGGACCCTGTGTGGTTATGGTATTATATTGGACCTCGGATGGGTCATGTAAATGTTGATTGCACAGATTGTGTTTTGGGGTAGAGCTTCCCGTACAAAGGAGACTCTGCCCGGAATTTCGTTAAATTATGGATCCTGGTAAATGGGACACAACGGTGCGATATCGAGTTATACGGTATCCACGGGCATTCCGTGGGTTGATGGGAAATTAACGGACCCCCTGAATTTGGGGTGTCCCACAAGCTTGGTTATCAGTGAGCCTAGGTTATACGATTTCCTAAGTGCTTGTTGGGGCGTAGGAACTAGACCATTGCATGC
>CAUOFW020004919.1:0-29272 GCA_963454935.2 Ilex paraguariensis | reverse complement strand
TGATGCTGTTGTTAGACTTATGTATGTTGATATGATTGCTTCTGTTTTTTGTATTTCTTCTTGTTTTTAGGGGCTTATAATTTAATTGGGTACTATTACATTCGGGTTCTTCTTGTTAATACACAATCTTGTGTGTACAAACTGTTAAGAAAAATAGAGGATAGTGAAGGGCAATTATCACTCAATTTGGAATACAGATTTTCTTTTTTTGATATAGAAGTTGTGTTCCAGCCAAATTCTGCAAACGTGAGAGGTCAAATTGTGCAGAATTGAGTTTCCAACTATGATACCACCTAGATCCAGTGTTGTAAAGATGTACTTGCTTCATTACTACTAGCATAAGCTTGGTAGACGGACGAAGATATACTAGATCAGTAGGACGACATCTGTCCTTCGATTTAACTATTAAATGTCTTAAATTTGATGGTCTGTTTGGTGCAGAGTCATTTGCCTTTCTAGTATCAGTCAGGTCTAGTAATCTATTATGTAATATCTAAATAATTTGACACATCTCACAGTAGAGTACAAGCACATGGCTCTAGACGGTTCCCATAACAAAGGTTCAAGATATTGGGTTTGTGGTTGATTTTAGTTCTTTGTAATTGCATTGGTGGTCCCAGCTGCTGTTCCTCTCATTTATATATTTGTTCATTGTCTTTATGCTTTTGCTATTTTCTTGTCACATGGCATCAAATTGTCCAGAACTCTCCAATTGAATGTAAACATTCAATCAGGGATAAGGACACCTCTCTCTAGGAATTATGTGTTTGTCTTGTACAAACATATTGTAGAAAATTGAATTTTAGGAGTTTTCTCAGATCACCTGTGATGTGATTATGTGAACTTCTGATCTGACTTTTTGACTTTGGAAAAAGACATGTCTACACATGTAAATTTTAATTTACAACATATGCTATTCCTCAAGATGTGCAAACTTAATTTTTTTTTTTAATCAAGTGTTTGTCTATGTGCATTTGATCAGATTTAATAGCTGCTTATTGTGTCTGATTAGTTGCTAACATGTGGTTGCCCTTGCTTCAATGAAATGTTAAGTGGCGACAGTTGATAATAGTTGTGTGGATCATGTTACTTGCTTAGTTTCATAGTGCTAGAATACCTGAATGAAAGGATTTGTTATAGAAAACAGGTAGCGGCATTTAATTGTCGAGCAATCAATTTGAAGTAAAGGGATTTCTGTCAAACCGGATGATATTGAGTGGTCTTCATGTTTCAATTGGCTTGTGTTGGTATTCTTTTAAATATGTTGGCACAAACCATGTTACTCATAGCCGAAAAAACTTTTTTTTCCCGTAAACTCTTTTCACATGAACCCCTTCCGTTTTCTATAGGTGGTGTGCATTTGCATATATGACTCCAAAGAATCCACTTCTGTTCTGAGACATCATCTTGGCAACATTCTTAAGCTTTTTTCCAAGTAGATGCTATGGTGGATTGGTTAGCTTGAAACATGTGAAGACTTGCATTGAGAGTTTACAAGTGCATTTAACATTGATCTTTTTAACATGATTTTGTGAGGTTTTGGACTATATCCTTTGTTGAATATTGTTGGTTTGGTAATTGGTTTCCCGTTAGTTCATGCCATAGCTGTATCTTGTTGTATGGGAGACTCAATTCTAGGGTTCCTTTTGTCTACCTCTCAAACTAGTTGGATCCTGTGAGCCTCTCCACTAATTGTCAATTAGTTTTGAGTTGAATGTACTAATAGCATGCTTAGAGAGGAACTGATAATTAACTTTCATGGAACAGAGGGACGGCAAATTAATTTTTTTCAAAGATCATAAATATTGATCCTTGAAAACTTCTCATATTTGGTGGTTTTAGGAGCTATTGGCCTCAAAGCCATATTGTTGTAAGTGGTTTCATCTGGTGCTGATATATAATATCGATTAGAAGGATGTTCTCATAACCTGGTACCACATATTTGCTAGTGGTTTACACAGACATGGACATGAATAAATCTCATTCAAGTACATGGCTGTAAACAGGACTAAACTTTGTTTTTGGTATGCCATGGGACTTGGGTTGTTCTTGGCACTTATGTCATGGTTGAACTTGGGTCAAGCTTGAAAAGGGGCTGGGGCCCATCTAGGTCAGCGGTGATATAGTTTAGACTGGCTGAAGAGAGGATAAGGCTTTGTCATGTTGGTTGTCACATGTGTCACTTCTTCGATTCAATAACACATTAAATGATATCATACCACTGGGGTGATAATCTTGCTGCGAGAGCATCTGTAGGAGAATTAATAGTGTGTCTGTGTGTATGCCATGGAGATTTTGAGGCTAGGAGTGTGGCAGAACTTATCTGTATCGTAACCAAGATGCAGATACACAGGAGATGGTACACTGGTGCAATTGATCAGTGTGACATGGTTTTAGTTGATTTCTGCGAGTTCAGTCAAAATATACCAAAAAATCATACCCAAGATGGCTTCATGTGGAACAGCAATTGAAACTGAAGTTGTGTTCCAAGGGTTGCTTCTTTTATGCTTGATGGTTTTTATTGTGCAAGAGGTCAGAGGGTAGTTTCAAGTTACAGAGAAGTTTTATTTAGATGCAAATCATTAGGCAGTAATTCTGTTTGCTGTAACCCTTCAACTCATTGGGGTTATCGGGAATGGGTATTCGTGTATTGGAAATTTATTTGTGCAATCTTTCCAAAAAAAATTATATGTGCCAAATTAATCTCCTCCCTGACTACCTCCTTTGAAGATAAAATTTGCTGTTTCTGCTCACCGTTATGAAAGGATCATAGGATGAATATTGGGAGTTTTGCATGCATGCTACTGTATTTATACTTTCTACGTTGATCTGATTCAGTATCAGATTCATGCTCCGTCTTAAGTTTGTACACTAGCTTTATCTTAGTATTTTAACATTCAAAACTTGATGCATATTCTTTATTGTCTGCAGAACTTGTGAAATCTGTGGGGCCACTGCACGCAATGTTGCTGGAGAGCAGACAGATGAGGCAAACAATGCTACAGGAGCAGCTTCACCATCACCGCCTGTGATTCTCACTGATACCCGAAGTGCCTGTCAAGGCCGCCGCATCATGAATTTCCTTCTTGCTTGCATGATTTTTGCCTTTGTCATTTCTTGGCTCTTTCACTTCAATATTTTACCATGAATCCCCTGAGAGTGCTGTGCTTTTTTTTTTTTTTTGTGTCTTTGATTTGAGTGATAAGGAACAACTTCTGTTCTCGTCTCTATTGATATGCTGTCTTAAACTACATGAAGAATCTGAGGCCATTGTAATACATGGCATTTTAAATAGTCATAATTATTGGCTCATATCTCCTAGGAATCTTGCAATGTTGGCTTCTCTTTTCCTCTCTTCAACAGGTCTTAAACTCTACAATGGGAGCTGATTAACGATGTATCAATCTCCTTTCTACAGGAGAAAGGGCTTTTTTTTTTTCAGAGAATTCTATCTCCAAGTTGCACCGGCGCCTCTGGATCAATGGAAAACTTTCCAGAAACACAATGATTTCAGTGACATTTTATCTTAATTTGAGCATGTTATTTACAACTGCAGGTGCGTGTAGAACAACCATTAAGTCAATTCGGGTGCCACTTTATGAGTACCATGTTCATTATTTGTCTAGCAAGTATGCTTGCGGCCAGTTTAGGATGGAAAGCTCATCATAGAATATACTTGACTCAAAAACCCCTCTTTCAGTTACATCTATTGTTGAGGCAGTGGCGCTTCAGTTTGGATCAAGGCGGATCTCATTCTTGCATAGCTCAGGTCGGAGCAAAGTGTCATCGAACCAGTGTTATCAGAACTGAATTAGACCAGCCGGTCCAACCGTGAACTGGGACCTTAATCTGTCCGGTTCTTTAGTTGAACCGTATAAGGAAGAGAACCAGTTAAAAATCGAAAAATCGGCCTGTTTTTAAAAACTGAACGGTTTGAAGACCAAGGACGGTTTTGCTTTTTTGGTCTTCCTCTGCATCGATGGTGACCTTGTATCGGCTCCGACAAACCTCAGTCCTTGGGCTGGGTCTCAGTGCATATTTGCTCGATCGAATAAGAACCCTAACTTGCTATACGAACAATCCAAGGGATTAAACCCAGCAACCAGCAACAACAAAGTAAAGAGAAAGAAATCCAAGGGAATAACCCAGCAACCAGCAACAAGTAAGTAAAGAGAAAGAAATCCAAGGGACTGAACCCAGCAACCAGCAACAACAAAGTAAAGAGAAAGAAATCCAAGGGAATAAACCCATCACCCACCTCTGAAGTTGATTGCTGAAACACATACACACACACACACACATGTATATGTAGAGAGAGTCTTGGGCGATCATTGTAGCGGTTAATTAAATCACCGCTAAATACAAGAATGAGACTGATGTTAAGATTATTAACAAAAATACTATAGTGAATTACAATGTCAGGTATATATATATATATATATATATTTTTTTTTTTATTATATGATCAATCTGACTAGTTGACCCACCGTTTAAACCAATGAACCATTGACCCAGTTCCCTAGCTGGTTCAATGACCGGTCCGGTTCTGATACCATTGCATCGAACGTGCAACAGACAGTCGCACAATCGGTCATCCAGGGGAGCATGAAGGAATGGTTCCCCTCTCTGGCTTGATCAACAAAACATGCCTTTCTTCCCACGTCAGTCAATATTGATAGTTAGATTCTGATTGTAGCATGGTGCGCTTATTTTTTCTCAATGGTAGATCTCCCACGATGACAGTCTTCAGTGTCCTACTGGAGGACACTGAAGACAGTGTATGCGAATATATCCCAATCCTATTCAACTGAAATGGTGCATGTGCTTAAATATTTCCCAGGTATTCCTTCCCTAGAGGCATCCATAAGAGAAAAGTGCCTAATCCGAGGCTTATGGCACAGGCCATACTATCAACAATTGGTGATAATCTTTGAACTTCACTGGAAAATGTAAAGCTCTGACCATCAAATGATGCATAGTGGCCTAGAAACCCCCGTACGTATCCTTGGTTAGACGCTTAACCTAAAGTAGACAATCCAAACACCAGACAGTCACAAATAATCATCACACTGAGAATGAAAAGAAGGTAGCAGCAGGCTTCAGGAGGGGGACCTGCATTTTCTCATAAGGAGCTTTGTGTTTGAAAGTTTTGCAAGCATAAACACTATAAGATAAGCATTAACCAAGGAAAGTAAAAATTTATGGGAGTTCTACACGTTCGACATCAGCTATATTAAGTATCAAAACAAACACAAAACGGTAAGGTGTTGAGAGTGACATTTCCATCATTGGTCAATCTTCATGGCCTTGAGACCTTGTGCATTCCTAAAATCAGCAACAGCTTTGTCAAAAGTGCTTCTAACATGCTGGCACATCAGCATCAGATCCTGGCACGAATCTTTCAATACCTCACTTGCTGGATCACCTATATACAATTCAAAGCCAAAAATCGAAATCCAAACGAAGTGATACATATATAAGTTGCATATATGTAAGACACCACAGAAGACTGATGTCACTGGATCAAAAACAAACAAGCTTAATGTGACAATGCAACAAGAACGTGGTTGATATCGTCTGGTTGAAGGACAATTGTTCATTGATTCATCATGCACACATAAATGACATTGCTTTTAGACACTTGTATACACTGCTACATTGAGAGCCAAGAAGACCAGGTGCTATCATTTAAGACCAGGCTACTCCCATAAAAGAATTTGGGCAGAACACCAAAGACAACCTATGACCAAAGAAAATGGGACAAGATAGATCAAGAAAATTATCAGAATAATTGCAAAAGAAAATGACAAGAATTATAAAAAAATTGAACCAGGATACATGCATCTATCAAATCTATCATGCTAAATAGAGTCTTGAGAACAATATGTTAGTAGAAAACCCTGATGCAAAGTTGCAAGAATCCCCATATTCTGCTAGAGAGAGAGAGAACATAAGCTTTACCAGTTGTCTGAACTCTTATATTGACTCTAGCATCAGAAGGATGAGGAATACTGTACCCACAGAATGTTACCCTCGGACTGCAGCAAAACATTACAGTGTGTTACACAAGCAATTAAACGCACACTAAACAAAATCTAACCCACCTCCCCCCCCCCCTCCCCCAAAAAAGGGAAAGGAATAGGAGAAAATAATAAAATGAAGTAGAGCAAAGATCAAGATGCAATTCCATGGAAAACAGAATCAACATCGCGAAATTCAGGAAGAGATGACAAATTCCTTCACTAAAGAGCTTTTTTCACGAGGAACAAGAGGGAAGAGAGACAGTATTCTACTTCCATCTATCCTTTTTTGCTCCATTATAACTAGTTCAAAAAATAAAAATAAAAATTCATCAACAAGTCTAGCAAAGATGAAGATAATAATTTCTCACTTGTAATAAGATGGAAAAATATTGGAGCCAAGCAATAGACTAAAAATCACGACACAGTATCTATCCATCGATTAGGAGGGTTTCAATTGAAGAATGAAAATTGATTAACCACACCCACAACTGCTAAAAGATATGAAGTAAAAAATCACCGGCAAACAACCAATACAAGAATCAAAGAGTATTACTGACTCTTGATTGAGAGTGAATCTGAGAGAATTTGCGAGCGTATGATCCTCATCCGTCAAAGAAAATGTTGACGCTGATTGATCCTGGAACGACCCGTGTTCCATAACAGCAACTGGTGGTCGTTAATGGCAGACAGGAGAGAGAGAGAGAGAGAGAGACAAGAAACTGATATTTGGAAGGGTTTATGGGTTAGGGTGTTATTTTTCTATGTTTTGAGGGTACTTTCGTCATAAAACATAAGGGGTTTCGAATCCAATGGAATCAGAAATACTAACCCAACTCACCTCCCAAATAATCTGAATCGCTCATCTATCTAAGTGGGACCCCATGCCACGTGGTCCCACCACTAAATATATCGGAGTCATCAGTAGTAATTTACGATCCCTTTTTTTTCTTCGCTGGCCTACGTTTGGGTCCATCTAATTCACACGGCAGATTAACTCCTAAAACCCTAATTCCTCTGACGTTGGAGTTGCGGTAGAGCATTATACACCCTGCGGGCTCCCTTCATCCGTCACTTCCTGCAAGGTAAAACCTTGGAATGCTCGTATTTATCACTCTTTTGTGATTATTCGATTGTTTGTTTAGTAGTCTTCAAGTTTCGTTCGCTGAATTTGTTATTGTTTGTGTCAGAGTTCTCTAGCAAATGGCTGCCAATAAAAATGCACCACCTACAACCTTGGACAAGGAACAGGTAAACTTGTTTTCTTGATTATCCCAGTTGTGTTCGATAAGCACTAATTTGGGTTTTCAAGAATTTGTTTTTGCTGTGTCTGGTTATGAATTTGCGCAGAAACCTGGAAATTGTAAATCTATCAGTGGAAGTTTATTGTAAATCTTATTTTTGATTAATCATGCAGATAATGGGTATGGCAGAGAAGGAGATGGAATATAGGGTTGAATTGTTTAACAAGTAAGGTCTTCTCCCTTGTGAATTTTGCAATACCCTATGAGTTTTTATTTTTTATGTGCTTATGATATTGGAAAGAAATTACACCATTGATGAAATTTGTTGCAATGCCAACTATGAAATAAGGTTTCAGTTTTTGTGCATAACTATCTTTTTCTGTCACTCTTTGATTTTCCTTTGATTGTAGAGTTCTCATGGCTCAGGTTTTCCTAAGTTGGCCACCCAATATCGTAGATGGTCGTTGAAAATGGGGTTTCAGTTTTTGTTTAGAATATTGGAAGAAGATATTTTGATTGTCTTTGCTTTTGTGTTCATGAATCTAGAACTAATCTCTTCATTGATGCACATGTGTTGATACATCTCGCAGACTATTGTGTCTTATGCAAGATTCCTGTTCAAAAACTAGATTCCCTAACCTATCTTTGTATTTTGATCCAGGCTTACCCACACATGTTTCAACAAGTGTGTTGAGAAAAGGTATTGATTTTTGTTTTCATATTTTTTCAGAAGCTATGAATGGATTTTTGCCATGTCTTCCTCTTAATCTTTTTTTCTGTACATTAAAGCATGGATCATCTATGATTTGGTTTGAAAAAGTGATCTTATCATCTAGCCCATCCATTTTTAGGTACAAGGAGGCTGAACTAAACATGGGTGAAAATAGTTGCATTGATCGCTGTGTTTCAAAATATTGGCAGGTAACATTTTTGTATTATGCCTACAGATTTAGTTTCACTATATCATTGTATATCTTTTATCTTTTTGTTTTTGACCCAAATCAGAGTATATATATTAAACAAAGACATGAATTGATATTTGGACACTTTTAAGTATCATCATCTGGAGATCTGGTATCTTATTTTGGTCTTTTTTCAGCTGCCCAAGTGGTTTTCTCTTTCCTTGTCCCTGTTCAAAATCTTCAAATTGTTATTGAAATACATGAGAACTCTACAAATTCTGTATAACTTTAATCTGAAAATGAAATTAATAAAAATTCACCATACTTAGCGTCAATATATCGGGATTGAGGCCAAATAGTTGCTGGTGCTATAGCGAGCACTGGCAGTGAGGGGGATGCCACTTCAACGGGCATCTCTACCCTTCTTCAGGTTTACTTTGAGTGATGTAATTATTTGGTTCGTGGTGCTTGCACTTTAGGAAGCTTCTTTGCCCTGTAATGTTTTCTGTGGAAGGATGTCTTCCTCTGTTGTTTGTATTATCCTCTTGGTGGTTCTGGATGAACTTTTGCAGTAGTGTACTTGGAAACAATAAGGCTCCATTTCATGGATATGTCAATTGCTCCGTAATATGCTTTCAGGTGACTAATCTGATTGGGCAGTTGCTCGGTTCTGGTCGACCTCCAATGTGAATTGACGATGTCCTTATCAACATATTAGCTGAATATCTTTTGCTGAACAATTTTTACTAAATTGGTTGGCTGCCCGAAGATAGATGGGTGATTGTATTTTCTTGAGTTCCTCCAGTTTGTTGTCTTAATTATGATGAACTAGTGGCATTATATCGTACAAGCTGCCTGCCTTAGGCATGAAATTTTGTCGTCCGCTCTGTTATTTTTATGGAGAATTCACATTTGGAATAATGCTGCTGTTATATTCTTTGCATTATCGACGAGCGCTAATTGATGACAACGTCATATGCTATACTTGGGTGCTCAATTGTTTTCCGCTAAATCTTTGGTGCTATTATGCTCTTCTGTCTTTCCTTTTTGAATCTGTCGAGGCTGGGCCGAGGACACGTGCTTACCGAAACCGGAAAACAAGCTATGTTAGAGTTGACCCACTTACTTTATTTGAACAGGAAATATAGCCGAAATTAGCAGTTATATTCTCTTCTTGAGAATCCCTTGTCAATGCTAGAACTTTCATCCCCAACTTGCTTTGGACCTTGTGAAGCTGCATTTTGAATTCTGGCCGACAATTTGGGGTCAGTAGGCATCGTCTTAAACACACGTACAATGGTGAATCCTACTTGGTTTCACAGCAGGTAATATTATCAAGAGAAAACGAGTGAAACTGTGTTATGTGCACACTTTCAGGAAAAATATAAACCAAACGAAAAATAGAATAAAAGAAGAAAACCCGTTTTGAAGGGGTTGGAAACGTCTGTTGGTTTAATTTGAGAAAACTTAATCTTCAAAACTTCAACAAGAAAGTTCAACGTAACCATTTCATAAATAACAAGGTCTTTCAATACATTATTAATGAAAATAACTATAAAGATAACTAACACTCTTTCTTTGCAAACTAGTTTTTGGGGCAAATTTTACTCATAAGTTCATAACAATTGGTATTAAAACTAGTTACCATGCAAGTTTAGGATCAAAGTAGTGTGAGTTGCGGCTCTGTAGTCGAGTCACGAAAAAGGCGACTTATAGGTTGGATTAAAGATAGCTTGGTATTATGTGTGGGCATTGTATTAACTTATTGAATACTGATATGTGAGTAGAGTCATTAAAGAGAAAGGGCTTCCATTGGATGAGTGTCAATAGAGTTGGTCGCTATAAACGTTAGCTATGGAAGCGTCGTGGAATGTTATGATCCCACATTAGTTAAAAATAAGATTAAATGTGTGTATCTAAACTCTTATATGCCTTTCTCTTGCGAGCCAATTTTCGAGGACAAGTTCTGTCCACAGGTCGGATGTGAACTGATGGGTATTTAAGTTCTTACACTGATTTCGACCATACTCACCCAGGTAAAACAAAACAAATTATAGACATTTAAGGAAAAATATAAGAGTACTAATCATTTTCCGTGTCTGAAGATACGAAGTAATAAAAAAAAATGGTCAACAATAAACATATTTATGTTAACACCTAAAATCAAATTACAAAAATAAATGAGAGAGAAATTTAAACACCGATTTTAGTGAGGGCAAGCGGTAGTAGTGGTGGTGGTGAGAAACGGTAATAGTTGGGATGAGTGATGATAACTGATAGTGATAATGATAACCGTGAGTGACAATGTTAATGGTAGTGGTAGGACGGTGGGGATAGTGGTGATGGTGGGACAGTAGCGACAGTGATAGTAGTGGTGGTAGTGGAGATGGTGGTGGTGGTGGGGCACCGGTGGGGTGGTGGTGATGGGGTGGCCACAACAATAGTGGTGAAATAACGATGGTGGTGGTAGTGTGATAATAGTAATGCGATTCCAAATACTACTTTTTTTTTTTTAAATACTTACAAAAAATTATGAGTTCTAGAAACATTTTTAAAAAATTACCCCTAACATACCCTCAAGGTCCTATTTTTTCTATTAAATTTGAGATATTAATATTAGACGTCAGATTAAATTTAAAATAAAATTTAAAAAGATATCAACCGTAAAAAATAAAAATCATTTTGTTTATGTTTTGAAATTTGAATTGTATTATACTTTATTATATAGATGTAAAACTGAGAAAGTTTACTCATTTCACATCAACTGAACAACATTTTAAGACACAAAATTGCGACTTGCTAGTAGAGTACAATTGAAGCTTTCCTCTAATTGCTTAATAAATGAAACACAATCACCCTATCCACAATTAAAGTGTGTCCTCATTACAATCAATAGCCCAATGCTGCAAAACTCAATTGCCATGGAGAAGTATAAAACAGATAGACACAAGAACTTTTTGTTTTTTAAGAACGACCAAGACAAACCTTTACATTTTCAGTGTCTTTTCCTTTTGGAATCCAAGGAAGACCCATCTTTGAGCGTTTCCCAGGCATCATTTTCCATTCCCAGGCTAAAGAGGGCAGTGGCTTGAAGATAGAAGGCAGTGGGCCAATCAGGAGATACTGCTTGGGCTTTCATAGCATCTCCAAGAGCTTCTTGTGGCTTGTCGTTCATCAAGTAACACAAACAGCGTCTTGCAAACACAGTGGGTGATACCATGTTTCCACCGTCAATAAACTGTAGAAAATGTTTAAAAAAAAAAAAGATTACCATAATAGTTATACTTGCCCCGTGATATGTATATCTACATGTATAATCTCTATATTCAGTAATTCTATGACGCTTATTGAAGGTCAATAGAATGCTTTACTTTCTATCCAAGAAAACCAGAAACAGGGTACTGAGAAAATATTCTGGCCCTCAACTCATAAGCATCCAAGGGGATCTTTTGGGAAATAAATAATTTGCAGTCTGCTGAGCATATTCCTATGGTGTCATTATGGATGTTCCTCCCCTTTTTACGCACCGAAACATGCAGGCCAAGATAGTCTTGTATGCATTTCAGGGTGTTCCAGACAACGAAACCACATCTCATTATGCCGAAATGATGACAATTATCAAAGCAATGTACATGTGTGGAAGCATATAGTGTAAACAGCCACAACGACAGTAGCTTTTGCAAAAGTCATTGATACACGCTTCGACAACGGAATTGCCCTGTATTCCAGTTCTATTTGTGTCACAGTGGCTGTATTCTATTTGTGTCACACAGAAAAGCCACTAAAATATAAGTGTCGTTACAGTGGATGACTTACTTGTGTGTAACAAGCAATGGCAGCAGAGAAGTCTTTAGCTCGAAAAGCAGTATCCCCGCGCTTCTTAGAATTTAAGGTCTCCTGTATTTGACTAGTCCACATGTGGAATGAAAGCTACAAATTCAAAAGAAATTCAACAAGCAGAGTACAAAAGAGAGAAATAGTCGAGTTTAGTGAAAACAAATCGCAGATTGAATGCAACCACTGATAAGTCGACATGTATCCGTTGCCTACTGCATATAAAACAAATGCACATAGCAAGAATGCATCTTAATTTGGCAGGCAGCCTTCCCAGTACAATTCTTCCAGGAGTATTACTCTGGCCTGACTAAATGGTGAAATCCTACATGAAAAGAGTGCTACACAGTTGAGAAAAAAATAGAACACAATTTACAACCATATTTTTCTAATTTCTTAGAATCTTCCTTAATATAGGGCGTCTAGCTTACCAGTGAAGGCCTGCCAATATGGGGTCCTTTGATGAAGGAATTGTGAACATTCTGGTTTTGATATAAAATTAAGGAACTGAGGTTGTTATACTCATCAACTAAGCCAAATTGCAGTCTGGTGTGCAACATACAAATCCTAAAACATCAATTAAATAAACTATCGTCACAATAAAAGTTGCTGGGTAGATAAGATTTTTAACCTTTTCAGTTAGAGAAATAAACTAGTTGTCTGTTCATATTTGTAAACAGTTGAAAGTCGAAATTACTGAAGTCTATTCCAATTATCTGATAACTTTCAGAAACAAGCACTGATGGCTTGATTTTCACTCTTCCTAGTTAGCAATTTTTGATTCAAAAATTTAAGAACAGAAAATTACAAACATGAAATTATGGTTAAACAACAAAATGGAGCAAATTAGAGCAGAAGTGGAATCAAAACTGCCACATCCACATTCGTAGAAATGCAGCAATGTAGATGGAAAATAGTCCTAATAGACAGAAAAATCATTTGAAAACATGAATTGCTTTTGCAGGCAACTGCACAAAAAGATCTGGAAAAGATCAAATAGCTTCAGGATAATCCACTTCAATGTTCCCAATACGTGTGTGCGCGTGTGTGACTGTGAGAGAGAGAGAGAGTGAGAGAATCCCCCCTTCCCTTCCCTTTCCCTTTCCCTTTCCCTGCGGATGTGGGGCCCTTTGTTGAACTAGAACATGAATTTAGGAATGAGAAAACTAACATCATTTGCTACGCCCTCATCATCCTTGTACCCAATGGTCTCCAATATCTCGTGTATGGCAGTTAGATCCTTTCTTGAGCAAGCTTCACCAAGAGGCGTTAATTTTGATGTTTGGGTTGAAGAAGCAGATTCATGAATAATACCCATCAAAACATGTGATTGTACCTGTTAAACACCTTTTGATTAGATACTATATCCACTTCTAAGTTAAATACGCAAGGAAGTCTGTTAATCAGATCTATGCTTAGCAGTATAAGACAGTGAATTCAGCAACAAATGTTGATTGACATAAAGGTTTTCTACTATCTTCACTAAAGAAACCATTGACCATTTACATTCTCCAATGATGACAGCTTCGCTGCTGACTTATTGGCAAACATGTAGTAAATAAAGGGAAGGGGAGAACCAGAATATGCAGAGCCAAATACTAAGCCAATCAGTATTGCATATGAATTCAACTCTTGCAACACTAAATTGACACTGGCTTTGTTCTCATCATATCAATTGCAGTGTGAACCATACCTCTGTTTCTTTCTGAAGAGAAGCAAGAGCAGTCACAAGAGACCTCACATTTGGCCTGTCACGAGATTCATACTGTAAACACCGTGTGGCTAACCGCACTAATTCACTGCCATCATCATTTGAGAAGTGACCCTCTAAACACGAGTCCATCAGCATCAGAAAACTCTTTCCACGTATCAGGTCAAGTGCCTGCAGATAAGATAATAAACATAAGACATGCCACGGGAGTTGAGAGTTCAAATGTTCAGTTTGAAAGAATTTTAGCTAAGTATTCTCAGGTATTAAACGCTGAGAATCAGCTTCATTAACATGGCCTCAACTGCAGGCAGAGCCCCAGGAATTTTTTCTCTCACAACTTTTTTGGATGTGCACAGCGGAAATGTGCTCGTTTTTCTTGACGGAGCAGCTTTTACAGATCATGAAGAGATTGATATAATAAAAGAGACTTATTACATGGCTGGGGGGGATATGTTTGCCACTGAGAAGATCAAGCAATAGGGTCCCAAAACTGTATACTACACTCTCCAGTGTCACTCGACCTGCCAAACCAAAGCAATTAGGTTAGCTCCATCCTAGTAAAATAAATACATGTACTGTTGTTATCATCTGATTCAAACAATTCCATGTAACATTTACCTTTTTCTATGGTGCATTTTCGTAAAAAGAGAACTTAAGACCTCAAACATGAAAAGCTATAGGCAGTTACCCCATACATGTACATTTGGAGGCCAGTATCGGACTATACTTTTACACCAATACATAAAATTGCTGTTTTATTAGAATTGAGAAAAGCAAAATACAAAAATTATCATCTTATCTCTAGCTTAAGCAGTTCAGATTTTCCCTGCAACTGGACCATTTTCCGAACCATCTGACCATCAAGGTATAGTAAAATGAGATACCTTTTTTGGTGAGTATTTGCTATACCTGTCCTCAAATATTCTGGAGGAGTGAAAGCCAAGTTTGTACTATAGCTTTTCCCATCCCGGCTATTCTTCATTAGGCCAAAGCAAGAGAGCCTGGGATTTCCATCCTGGAAAATGCTGACTTAAAATAAGTAGTAGACCACAAAGATAGTTGAACATCTGATCAAGGCAACAAATGGCAGAAAGTGAAAAGACTAGACAAGGAAAAAGAGGTGAAAATACCTGATCGAATAGAACTCTATAAGCATTGAGGTCATGATACAGTGCTCTCCCTTTACTGCTGCAATAATCCAATGCTTGTGCCAAATACAGAGCCACTCTCAACCTCATTGCCCACTTCAGCGGCTGGGTCTCCCCTAAATCAATTCAAGTTACCTATTACAGCCAAGGTAACTTTACAGGATAACGAACACACATGTTGGGATATATCTAAACTTTTACGGAATTAGAAAATAAATTAGTATACTTGTTGTATTGAGCCTCATTACACTTATAACTCTACTAAATATGTAAGTTGCTAGGAAAATTGAAAAAACAACATTGTACCAGTATCTTGGATTCTTGTTATTTTAGTTACCTAGCAACTTACATATTTAGTAGAGCTGGAGATGCTTAATTACTTCCTATACTAAGTCAAGCAGATCTAGAGCTGGAGAATGGGAGATGCTTAATTACTTCCCTTCACTTCATCTTTATAGCAACTGTAGAGAACTTTAAAACATTTTTTAAGCACATTTGTCACCTTTCCTAAAATATATCTCAGTAAAGTGCAATCAAGTCTTCCTTCAACGTTTAGAAACAGAACTTGAAGAAAAAGAGCAACTGATGGAACTTACAATGGAATAAATGCTTGGAGAGAGTTTCATGAGGCATGAACTCCGCAATGAGTAACCTCTCATCACCTTCACAACAACACCCAATCAAGTTCGCCAATCTCTCACTCCTCAGCAGCCCCACCGCCCTCGCCTCATCCTACATTTAATCTACATTCAATCAATATAAAACATACCCCCATATTCACACAAGTAAAGATTCACATGTGCTTTGTGTGTGTGTGTGTGTGTGTGTGTGTAGAAATGGATGAAAGCAAGGGCACAAACAAGGAATTGGCGACTATCGGGCCAGGCAGACTTGTTGAAGCGTTTTACGGCAATCCAACGGTGGTCGTGAAGCCTGCCTCTGTACACAACATTGGGGGCTTTCTCACCGTGTTCCGATACAATGTTGTCAACCGAGAATCCTGAGGTCGCAGCCTTTAGTTGATCCAAACTGTATTCTCTGAAAACAGGCAAACACAGCCCCTGATCTTCCCCGGACTTCTCTGGAACAGAAAAACCAAGAAAGCCAAAAGTTTCGAAATTGTATACAAATTAAAAAATGAGGATCTAAGTGCAAAAATTTTTGTGGAAATACAAAAAGATTTGTTGTACCGAGATCGGAGGAATGAGGGACGTTGGATTTGAGATTGGAGGGCCACCAGCAGAGAGAAAATCTGGAGCAACGAGCTCCCATTGCTAAAGAAAATGTGCAAGTTTAAGATAAAGCAATCAGGTCTGAGTCTCTCTCTCTCCAAAACTACAGGGTCTCATTGGAGAGAACTGGGCAGAGAAAACGGAAGAAAAAGACCGGAGAGAGAGAGTGAGAGAGGGGAAAACAAATTGAGGGCAAGTGAGGTATTGTTTATATTATTAGGAACGAGAAAGAGAGAGAAAAAGCAGAGAAGCTTTTTGGATCCCAGTCCAAGGTTTCTCTCCCCTCTCTTACTCTCCCCTGAAAATGAAATTTCACCTTCGTAATCGTAACCTTTTTTCTGTCTCTCAAACTCTTCAATCTCCCCGGAGTATTTGCTTTTCTCTTTCCAATGTCATGTTTTTTTTTTTTTTTTTCCTTTTGGCGCCTTTCCTTCTGATTTTCTGGTGTCTGTGGTGGATGAAGAAAAATGTTATTTGAATTTAATTTGAATATCTAATTTAAAATAATAATTAGATTGAAAATAAAATTTATTTAAAATTGAAATTTATAACTAATCGGCTCTAATGTGGAGTTACAATTCTTTCGGTAATCTGATTAAAAATAAGTCGTATATTATCATATACTAAAATATTCATGATGGATAAATCTCTCATGGTCTAATTTATGTGATTGTCCGTATGAATATATAATTCGTCTCTGTTATCATTTGAGTTCCTATTAGAGTTTCAAGATTTGGCCGGCAAATGTGTGTTGAATCTTACCTCGAACATGATAGAGATCAAATTTGGGTAGGGCTATTAATTAAATTAAGCTACTCGAGCTTGACTTGTTCAAGTTCGGTTCGTTTTCTAAACGAGTCGAACTTGAACAATTTTTAAAACTCGATTAACAAACACACTTTTCAAATTCGACTCGAGTTCGTTCGACTAACAACCCTAAATCTAAGTATTAGATATGGGATTAAGAAACTTTAATGTTATTTGGCCTTTTGGTACAAAAGTGATCGGTGACATATGGTATCAAAGTTGATCAAAAGTTGTTACTGTCTACCTAGCTAGGCTTCGTAAAAAATCAAATAGATTTTGAACTTTATAAGCAAAAACATCAAAATACAAGTAACCCTGATTTTATTTTATTTTTTCAATTTTTGGGATTTATCAGTTGCTCATTTTGAAATTAAAATATTTTAATATTTAGTATTCTACGGGCTAAAAAAATCACGTAATGTACCAATTTTAATTCAGATACTTGTCGATCTCTAACTATGCACACTCATAATAGTTAAAACTAACTCAAATGTATAGCATTTACATCATCTAATTTAAATGGATCAAAATTCACAATACAATGTGCAAGGGTTACTATCTCTTTGTTCATGATGTATTTGACATCTAATCTAGGAGTGAAATTGGGGAAATTGAGTGGATAATTGTCAAATCAGAGCATCATTGATTAGTAGTCAAAGTCAAAAGAGGGAAATTCAAATGGCCCAGCGCAGTCCCTATTCCCTACCATGTTACCGTCTGTCACTAATAAGTTTCGTTAAAAGTTTGAATTTAGTAATGATGAAACTATGTTGAGTCCTTATCATCATATTCCTCTGAAAAAATAAAAATACAAAAATAAAACAGTCTTCCCCACTATATGTGCAATAATTGTACATTATTATGGCTTCATTTTGTCTACAACACTACACATCGTTTTCTATCACTTAATGCAAGCTCTTGTGACTGTTGGGCCCCACTTAAATATATGTAAATTTAATTTAAAAGGTAATTTAAATAATAATAAGAATGATATATAAATTTAGTAGTTATGAGTTTAAATTCTGTCAATTCCTTGAACAATTTATTTTTTATAAATATTCTAAGTCTAACGTAAATAGTTTATTTTTAATTAGATCAGAAAAAAAATTAATCGATAATTGTGGTTTTTGAGTTGTTTTCTAGATGTTAATCCCAGTGATCTTGTCTTGAAGGAGTGTTTTATCATTAAAATAATATTCGTGTTGATTCGTATAATCTATTAATCAAAAATTTAACACTAAGATAAGTCTAATTCTACATTATCTCATAATTGAACTGACACTCATACTTTTTTTATAAACTAAAAATTAACTTGATAAATATAATGATAAAAATAAATAAAAAACTCTCTTTTTGTACATTGTAAATGTTTGACATTAATCCGACTTATTTATTATTCGTGTTAACAAATCGTATCATTTACGAGTTTTGTATAGAAAATTGATTAACACTAATCCATTAATTTTATATCGGTTTCACGTCACATTTACGTGTCGGATTAGAAATTATGACCCTAGTCTTGCTCAATACAAAAGACAAAGTAGGTTGCAGCCGAATCAAATTTCTGGGTAGTGGGTCAGCAAGCTCAGCCGTATAGGCCTTGTTTTTTAATCTGATCTGCGGCTGTGTTGGACTGAAGTGCCCGGAATAGGAGGAAAAGGTGGGCATCAGTAAGATATGCCTCGAATGATGGACGAAGCAAAATGTCTTACACTTGGGGTGCTACCTTTCTTGACCCGTTTTCCAGCTCAACTCACACTAGCATATAAATATAATTTTTAAGTTTTGATGAGCAGAACAGTCATTCATCATTTTCATCTGCTCTTGACCTCGCAGGACCCTTTGTCATCACCACTTTGAAAATAGTATGACTGAAAATGGGGCCTCTTTGCCATCATCAACTGCATCCACCACCCTATTTAACAACATTTCTCACTTTTATGACTTGATGTTTAGAATTTATCCTTAAAGATTAGCTTGTAAGGGAATTCGATTTATATTCACATATATAGTCTTATTTTTAAACTGACGTAGAATCGTAACATTTTATCATATTTTCATAGCCGATGTACACGATGGTCCATTATATCAACACTAATTCAATGGTAGCTTTTTTTTTTACGGCTCTACTCACTTATCAGTATTTAATGAGATAACATTATGTCATACATAATACCAATCATCTTAATTCAACATATAGGTCGTCATTTCTATAATTCGACCACATAGGTCCGCAACTCACATTGCGTTTGATCCCATACTTAATGAGGTGGTTAGCTCTGATATCAATTGATGATGCACAAAAATGGTTTTGCACACCACCTGTCAAGTGTAGATAATAAATGTAATGAAATCAATGAGAAAATTAAAGAAGACACAATTTATAGTGGTTCGGTCAATTCGACCTACGTCCACTCTTCAATGGCTTCAGTTGCCGGGTATTTTATTGATTCAAAGGTATGGAGAATGGAGATACAAGCTTTGAGAGAGAGAATGGAGAATCAAAGAAAATAGTAATCTCCGGTAGTCGGTTCGTCCTCTCTAAGTCTCTAGTAGGGCGTGATATTCATCTCCCCTCTTCTCCCAGATTGGAGCTATTTTATAGCAGCTAAGAGATCATTCTTGTGGAGATCATGACTTATCCTGAAGGCTCCTTTATCGCAGCTAAAAGATTATTCTTGGCGGAGATCACGACTTATCCTCAAGGCTTTTTTATCGCAGTTAAGAGATTACTCTGGTGGAGATCACGACTTATCCTCAAGGCTTCTTTATCGCAGCTAAGAGATTACTCTGGTGGAGATCACGACTTATCCTCAACGGAAGGAGGAGGTTGGGGAGCTCTTCATGAAACGTGGTCAAAGATTGGACCGTTTCCTTCGGTGGTACAGATAAGCTTCTCGTGCTCTCCTCTTGGTGACGTGCTAAGCAAGAAGTCTAACCGGCCTTGGACTGTCTTGGACTTGGTGGATTTGGACCGTTTCCTTTGGTGGTGCAGATAAACTTCCCGTGCTCTCCTCTTGATGACGTGCTAAGCAAGAAGTCTAATCGGTCTTGGACTGTCTTGGGCTTGGTGGAATCAAAATGAGGTTGGGCTCCTCAACTGGAGTTGGACTTTAACACATGAATTGGACTATTTGGGCTTAACCCATCATTTGCCCCCCAATGCCCCATGTCCAAGGAGACTTGGAGAATGAGGCATTGATTACATTTTTTTTTTTTTTTTTGAGGAAGGCCCATAATATTCTGTTTGGCCTTTTTGTTTTGAAAAGAATTTATAACTTTCTATTTGGCCATTTTATTTTGAAGAGGCCCATAATTTTCTATTTGGCCACTTTATTTTGAAAAGGGCCCATAATTTTCTATTTGGGCTTTTTTCCTCTTTTTGGAAAACCCTAGACTATAAATATAGTCTTCTTCTTCATGTTACCCATTTCACTCATTTTCAAGGTTGAGCACCACCTCTTGAAAATTTTGAGAACTCAAGTCTTACCCATTTTGTTGAAGTCAAAGTGTGTTCTCCTTGAATCCTTTCAAGAGTGTGATTTTTTCCTTGCTAGTTGAGTTTCTCAAGTGAACAATGTCGATTGAAGAGGGAATAGTGGAGGTTGAAGAAAGGGAGGAAGTAGGCATCATTTTGGAGAACTTGGAGGCTAGTTTTGAGCATTCGAATGCTGTCTTGGACAACTTTGGGGCTGAAGATGAAGGGTCGGACAGCGAAGGGAAGATGGGCAGCGCGAGGCTGGGCAGCGCTGCGCGCGCGCTGGGGGCTTACGCGCTGGGGGCCTGGGCGGCTGTTCTGCGCGCGCTGGGGGCCTGGGCAGCTGCCTAGGCTCTGCTCCTCCTGTCCTGGACAGCCCAGGTGCGCTGGGCAGCTGCCTGGGCGCTGGCCTTGCTGTCCTGGACAGCCCAGGTGCGCTGGGCAGCAGCCTAGCGGCTGCTTCTGCTGTCCCGGACAGCTTCAGATCTACTGCGCTGGGCGGCTTTGGAACGCTGGGCAGCAGCATTTTTCCATCAAGGGGCGCTGAAAATCAGTCCAAGGTTCATCAGGGAGAGCTGGGCAGTGGCCTGGGAGCACGGGCTGATCCGGTTCCCACTCGAGGCGCTGATTTGGGCGCCTTAGGTGCTGATTTTTGGGCCAAAAATTCTGCTTTGCACAATTTTGAAGGGCCAGGCACCCTTCAAGCTACGGGACAACTTTGTTTTGACGAGCAACAGCAGTCAGGCACACTTCTAGGCGTTGGGCTAGACATTGCAAGTAGTAAGGAAGCTTTGGGTGCTGCTCTTGATGATCAAGCCCTTCTCCAGGTGCTGGGCGCCTTGGGTGAGCCTGGGGCTACCTCGGGAGAGCCTGCTTGTGATGACAAAAATAATGTTATTCCAAACATTAAAATATCTCACATAATTACCTGGAGAGAGAGAAGTGGGCTGCTTACGCGAGAGCAAAGACAGAGTTGGAGAACTGCTCGTGAGAGAGCTACACTTTTTGAGACCTAACTTTTGGCGACCCATGAGAGAGTCTTTAAACTTGAGGTATAAGCTGTCTGTTTGAGAACAGTGCAGAGGCAAAAAATTTTTGGCGACCCGTGAGGGAGCCACTAAGCTGGAGATAGGCTGTCTGTTTGAGAACAGTGCAGAGGCCAAGTTTTTTGGCGACCCGTGAGAGAGCCGCAAAACTGGAGATAGGTTGTCTGTTTGAGAACAGTGCAGAGGCCAAGTTTTTTGGCGACCCGTGAGAGAGCCACTAAACTGGAGATAGGCTGCCTGTTTGAGAACAGTGCAGAGGCCAAGTTTTTTGGCGACCCGTGAGAGAACCGCTAAACTGGAGATAGGCTGCCTGTTTGAGAACAGTGCAGAGGCCAAGTTTTTTGGGGACCCGTGAGAGAGCCGCTAAACTGGAGATAGGCTGCCTGTTTGAGAACAGTGCAGAGGCAGGTCAAGTTTCTGGTGATCTGTGGGATGATTCACCTTGCCTAAACTTGTTGATTTCCTCAGCATTCATATATCTTTGAGCTTTTGTGAATAATTTTGACATGCTCTTCGGTGGGCGCTTCAGAACTGAGAAAAGGAAACTTGATGAACGGAGGCCACCCAAGAAGGCGGTCATCGTCGCCTTGTCGTCAGGTTCATCAACTTGGAGTACCTCCTCGTTAAAACGAGTGAGGTAACTCCTTAGGCTCTCCTCGCGGTCCTGCTTTATACTAAGCAGGTGCGTAACTGGCTTCTGGTGGCGACGCCCTCCTATGAAGTGTGAGACGAATAATCTGCTAAGCTCGGCAAAAGAGGTAATAGAGGCGGGGGAGAGCTTAGAAAACCACTGTCGGGCAGACCCCTTTAATGTGGTTGGGAATGCCCTGCACATGATTTCGTCTGGTACGTTGTGCAATTGCATCAAGGTCTTGTAAGTAAAACCACTGTCGGGCAGACCCCTTTAATGTGGTTGGGAATGCCCTGCACATGATTTCGTCTGGTACGTTGTGCAATTGCATCAAGGTCTTGTAAGTGTCGAGGTGGTCCAGTGGATCCTTTGTTCCCTCAAAGGTCTCCACAGATGACATTTTGAACTTCTGTGGGAGGGGGTAGTTTGCTACATCAGGTTTGAAAGGAGTATCAGTACGCCTTACCAGGTGGTCAACAGTTTTGGGTCTCTGTGCCTTCATGGCGTTGAAGACATCATCGAGTTGATTCTGTACCTCCTTTATCTTCTCATCCCAATGATTGGGGGCTCCTATGAAATGATCATGGAAGTGGCTTCCATGTCCCATGCTTTGGTTTTTACCCTCATCCTCCTGGAGATAAGGGTCCTCTCCCTAGAAAGCAAGGGGAGGGGGAGGTGCAGCTCCCTCATGTTGGGCTTCCCGAAGTGGGGTGCCCAATGGGGCACCCGGGCGTGGTGCTCCTTGATGTCCAGGATGTGGAGCTCCTTGGGGCGCTCTATGTTGTGCACCTCCGTGGAGCCTTCCATGTTGTGCACCTCCGTGTGGTGCTCCACGTTGTGCACCTCCGTGTGGTGCTCCACCTTGGGGTCCTCCATGTCGTGCACCTCCGTGTGGTGCTCCTCCTTGTGCACCTCCGTGTGGTGCTCCACCTTGGGGTCCTCCATGTTGTGCACCTCCGTGTGGTGCTCCTCCTTGTCCAGCAAGTATGAGTTGCAGTAACTGTTGGTTTTGAGCAACCAGTTGCTGCATGGTCTCCAATATTTGTTGGGGATTCGGGACTAGAGTATCCGGAACAGGGTTGATAGGCGGGGGAACAACCTCCTCCTCTCGTGGAGGATTGTCTTCGTGTTGGTTCATGGATCGAGTAGTGATCGCCATTAGTTAATGGATGTAATGTTCAGGAATGAGAATTTTGTCGATTCCCACAGACGGCGCCAAACTGATGATGCACAAAAATGGTTTTGCACACCACCTGTCAAGTGTAGATAATAAATGCAATGAAATCAATGAGAAAATTAAAGAAGACACAATTTATAGTGGTTCGGTCAATTCGACCTACGTCCACTCTTCAATGGCTTCAGTTGCCGGGTATTTTATTGATTCAAAGGTATGGAGAATGGAGATACAAGCTTTGAGAGAGAGAATGGAGAATCAAAGAAAATAGTAATCTCCGGTAGTCGGTTCGTCCTCTCTAAGTCTCTAGTAGGGCGTGATATTCATCTCCCCTCTTCTCCCAGATTGGAGCTATTTTATAACAGCTAAGAGATCATTCTTGTGGAGATAATGACTTATCCTGAAGGCTCCTTTATCGCAGCTAAGAGATTATTCTTGGTGGAGATCACGACTTATCCTCAAGGCTTCTTTATCGCAGCTAAGAGATTACTCTGGTGGAGATCACGACTTATCCTCAAGGCTTCTTTATCGCAGCTAAGAGATTACTCTGGTGGAGATCACGACTTATCCTCAACGGAAGGAGGAGGTTGGGGAGCTCTTCATGAAACGTGGTCAAAGATTGGACCGTTTCCTTCGGTGGTACAGATAAGCTTCTCGTGCTCTCCTCTTGGTGACGTGCTAAGCAAGAAGTCTAACCGGCCTTGGACTGTCTTGGACTTGGTGGATTTGGACCGTTTCCTTTGGTGGTGCAGATAAACTTTCCGTGCTCTCCTCTTGATGACGTGCTAAGCAAGAAGTCTAATCGGTCTTGGACTGTCTTGGGCTTGGTGGAATCAAAATGAGGTTGGGCTCCTCAACTGGAGTTGGACTTTAACACATGAATTGGACTATTTGGGCTTAACCCATCATCAATTATTATAAATCTATGAGTTAAACTTACCCCCGAGACAAGGAGGCAAGGAAATGATGCCCAAGAATTTGTATACACATATAATCTTATTTTTTAATTAATATGAGATCGTAATAGCCACAGGCATTTTAGTCTCACCACTTCAAAATAGCAGTAAAAATAAGGAAGGAGTAAATTACAATTTACACGCTTAAAAGTATGTAACTAATTTCTATTTGGTACTTGAAGTTTCGATTGCAATAATCAAGTTCGTAGAATTTTAATTTAATCCTTATGTCAAAATCTACCAAATGATTATGACAAAATAGTCTTTTATTACAAACACATGCTTTGGGTAAAAGAGTATATTTGTTTCATAAAAAAATATGTTACGTGTAGGCTAACAAATTTTATTTTATGTTATCTAATTTTAAAGAAAAAAATAAAAAAATTGAAAAAAAGATATAATGTGAGAATTTGAAAGATATTGTGAAATAAAAGAGAGAAATATGGATATATTTAAAAAATATATTTTTTATAAGACAAATATACTCTTATGGACAATTCCTATAACGTTTCTTTGCCAAACAAATATCATGTAATTGCATAATTCTTGTCTAAACTTTGAACAGTTGAGGAATAAATTTTGCTTATTCTATTTATTAGTTGTTGTACACGTGCGTTGCACGTGGACCATTTCAAACATCAAATATTATTCATTGTACATGTTAAAAATCATGAACTCCAATAAATCATACAGATTAATGTCTTTATCAATTTTTGTAGACAAATTTTTGAACTCTCTTGCTAGTTAGATGTCGGTTATAAGTTAGGTAGTATATATTATTTAGTATTCACGAAAAATAATTAAGCAGATAGTCAATAACTAAGAATTAGAATCAATAGTTCACCGATAAACGCATGATTTGGATAACTTCAACAAAACCAAAAAGAGAATTATCACATGTTGATTTAGGTAATTCAAGAACTCTTCATCTTCAAGTTTGAATATTTTTAATTTGCTCTTGGACCCTGTCTTGCTGCATCCTTTTTATCTCAAGAACTTTACTCTGATTTTCTACTTCTTGGAGGAGATATTCCTTACCTCCAATTGAGCGTTTGTGCTTGTCATCATCTTCTCCGACTATTGCATGAGTATGTTGCATGGATAATAACTATTGTTGTTGCACTTTTATTACAAAATCAATCAAACATTTTTTTTTTTGCCATGACTTAACAGACGTAAATTAACTTAATAATTTAAAAGAGGAATCATGCAACTCAACTTAAGCAGAGTGTTCCGTTAATTGAATTTAATTATCTATAATCCAAGTTTGTTGTCACTTCAAACTGCTTAAGTGGTTAGCAATAGCAAAATAAGAATTGTACCCAAAGAGAAGTTTAGTGTTGTTTTGTTAACATTTATATATATTAAAAATTCTATATAATTTCATCATTACCCACACAATAGAATACAAAAATAACTCTTGACTTATGACAAATTTTTAGCCAAATAAAATTCAATATCTTCTGTTAACCAAGATTAAAGAAAAAATTAATAGTTAATTATAGGAAAAGAGAAGTTATATAGAGAACATCTGTAATAGTTTATAATAGCAAAATTAAAGGAGAAGGGAAGTAATGGAGAGAGTCCCTCTCTTAAAAGACAAATATATAGCTAATTAGACATCTTAATTGATGTCTCATTCGTAAAATTTCTAATATTGGCCAATTGGTTGAGTTTATTGATGTCTAAACTTATGAATGTATCCTGGGAAACTCGATCGATTTGACCGAGTTTCCTATGTTACAAATAAATCAAGATAATATCTTCATATTTGTTTTTTGCTCTCTTCCATTCGTAATCATATGATTTTCTCATCAAATTTTATTTGATTTTAAATAACTGGTATTCATTTTAATAAATAATTCCATCATCAAAGTACATAGTTTATTTTATAAAAGTACTACAATCACTAACATTCAAATTTACTTACTTTTTGCATAAAAATTCAAATTAGCTTCCACTTAAATAGACCTAATATTACAACTACGTCTTTTTTTGGAAAGTAATATTACAATTACCTCATTAAATAGAGAATATAAGAATTGATATTTAATTTTATTGAGTTGAGAATCTAGAAATCAACTTCCAAGTTTTTGGCCAGTCTTGTATTTTTTCAACAACTAAATGGAAGTATTGATCATAAAAAATTGAAAGCTAAATTATCTACTTGTGCAAGTAGAATGACAAATTTTATTTTTTTTTGAAATGACAATATATAATGCATAGTTTAGTTTAAGGTATTAACCACTTTACCTTAAGATTATGGTTTGAAAATCTACTCAGGTCACATCTAGTTGGAGATATTTAAATTTGCACCTAGTATACTCACTGAATTAGTTATAAGTAAAACCCAACAATTGATCGTGCATTCAGAATTTGTAGGGAAAAAAATCAAGAATCAAGTGTGAGAAGGAAAAAGATTACCATTAATTTGTAAACAAAATATATATCTATGGACACTGGAATATGATAAAATTCAAAAATATAAGATGCATGTATGTCAAAGATACAACTAATTAAAATAATATAATATATTTTTAGACAATAATAAAATTAGAATATATTAAAAATACAACATATTTTATAATATTATTAATAAGAAGATCTAGCAAATATTATTATTTTTTGATTAAAATTAAAATAGATCAAAATAAACATCCATAATTTTCACCAAACATCATTACATACATTATCATTCATACTACATAAGTTTCATAACAAAAAACACACATAAAAAACACATCAAGCTACAATTATTTAAAAAAAAAACATTGGTCGTGTTCGACTAAACTTATTATTCAGGTCACTTTTAGCTGTGTCAGACACATGTCTAGTAGTGTCCAACACTGTAACGACACCCTCGAGAAGTATACATGCTTTCTAGCTTGCAGCTGACTTACTATTTCAATTTACTATTATTATGTGATGTGTCTCACCAATTAATGGGATATCGCAAGCTTCCATTACCCAAAAGTGACAATTTGGATTATTTTTTTATTATATTCCTTGTGTGTCGTGTGGAACATCTGGCCAAGGAAATAAAGAAAGATAATATATTAATAAACCTAATTGATGTAGACACTATATATAATTTTAAACACAAATTAATATCAGCCCCTTTTAATTATATGCTCAGAAGAAAAAAAAACATAAAGATTTTAAAATTGTATGTAGTCCATAATTGCCTATAAAAACTCATGTAGGATCACCTAGAGACACAAAAAATGTTAAGTATACGCAGTCTATGAACAAAAGTGAGTGTTAAAGTTTGATTACACCAGGAACAAACCTGTCCCTTAAAGTTCCTTGAATGCCAATTTTTTCGAGTGAGCTCTCAAAATCAAAAGAGTAACTCGCATTAAAGATTTAATTGTAACATTCATAAATTCATTCTTTCTAATGTTATTGAGTACCACCTAAAAAATTTTCGAAGCCATCAAATTATAATTAGCACCAGAGAATGGTGAAATTGGACACTTGATTGTCTAAGTTTATATTCAAAATTGTTCAGAATATACCAATGAGCAACAAGAATGAAATGTCATAGTAATATCAACAAATATCAGAACCATTAAGTGCCCTAGATCATGGCCTGTTTCTATCAAGTTGCTGAACTTGCGTCCGAGTAAACCTGCACAATAATATCAAAGAAATCGAACAAGGAGATTAATCAAAATAGGAATATAAACTATTACCAAAGATATCAAGAGATAAAAAACTGCTACATGTAAAAAACAATTAAAGCTAAATATTAGTGAACCTCGAGTTAAGAACACGTTGAATGTCATCTAATGAATAGTCAATGATTTCATATCCATCAGGAAGGCAATAAACTTTATTTGTTTGAAGATTGTGTAAACCTGGTGTCCTACTTCAAGGTTATGAGTGCATGCATGCGATTTCTGGCATCTTCCTTGATAATACTTCCACAGACCAAATACGCATAAACATTCAAAAGAGAAAGAGAAATAGAACAAAACTTTTTGAAATCAAAATCCAAAACTTGAAACACAAAAAGTTATAAAAGTCAAATGCATCTGCAAATAAAAACACATAAAGCCACTACCACCTCATGAATAAAGATGCGCTCAAAAAAAAATTCAGTAAGCTCATGAAACAACTTCTTCCTCTTAGAATTCTCGGCCATTGTATTCTCTTCTTCTTCTCTCTTTGTTTTCATTCTATTCACATATAGTCCAAAAGTTTGGTGAGTTGAAACTAATTGGAGGATCGATAAGATTGTGCACAGATGTCCACAATTTGATGCAACAAAGAGCCAAAATTTTGAAATAACAAAGCAAAGAAATGAGAGAATAAAAGACAAAGAAGATGATCGAGAACAATACTTTTTGTATCAACTGAAAAAGATTTATTTGTTGTGGGAGACAATGAGTTGTAAACGTTTTAGGGTTAATTTAAAGAAATTAAATATAATTAGATGATCGTGCACTTACATTGTTTGTTGAACAATGCAGCTAATCAATTTGATGGTAAGGGAAGATCAAAAGACATAGTGGATATGATTGATTTTATACCAATAGTTAAGGGTAAAAATGAAATATAAATGTTTTTCATATATCCTCACTTTTTAAGAAATATATATATATAGATATAGATATTGATTGAATAAGACAATGATTTTTTCTCATTCTTCCTCACCTTATTGTTCCCTCTCTGCACTTTTTCATATCTATGTAGATTAGATCTGTAGTGCCAATCCAGCCAACACAGTTCCTTAATGTCCCTTACCAACCTGGATGGAACCATGGCCTATCCTACTTTTTTTTTGGACATCTTATTATGATGTTCAACATTGACCTATGGTTTGACACTTCCAAAACCCTTACATTGGTGATCTTCAAACTGAAAAATGTTCAGTAACTTTCTTTAATATTAAACAATCATCTATACCAAAAGTATAAACTGTTGAAGAGGATATAATTAAATTGGTGACGAGATTCGAATAGAAATTCTCCTACTTTAATACTATGTTAAACAACCATCTATTTCAAAAGATTAAGCTGTCAGAGATGTTATAACTTAAGTATTAACTTTAACAGACCTTCATCACAGATCCGAAGTTGAGAGA